>NMRB01006264.1:0-10207 GCA_002633025.1 Notospermus geniculatus
AAAGAAAACGTGGCTATGAAAAATATTCATGCAGATATGCCGGAAAATTAGCTGGGCATTTATTATTGACTAAGGGTGTACATTATATTGGCCCGTCACTTTTAAAGAAACGTTTCCATTTTCTGACTCGCCCGCTTCCGACTTTATAGCCTAAAACGAGTTTGAATTCGGAAACTGCCAGTGCTTCCGAATTCGGACGAAAAAATATTCCAACGAAATCGGGACATGCGAAATGAACTTTGAGCGGTTTCTTCAGTGAGGACATTACCCCTCTTTCATTTCAAACGGCGTTTGTATTTGTGTGGCGGCGTTTGTTATAGATTTCTCGGTTTCTCAGCGGAATCGACCACCCACATCCAATGCATTAAGCTTAGCGCACATGTCCGACAAAACTGAATGCGTTAGGGGTGTCTGTTAAAATCGACTGTCCTGGCTGAATGACGAGTCGACAGCGTTGGGTCAGTCGACTTGGCCTGCGATATCCGTGCACAGACTGCGCGCACGCAACAAGCATACATGGATAACCTGCGTATATCGCAGGCCGGAGTGGACACAATTTAATGTCCACATTAATTCCGAGTTTATACGGGTGCATCCACTTTTCCAAATGTCAGTATCTAAATCATGGACCTAGAAGCACAAAACAGTGGCTGCTCCCTTCCTTGAACGGTCAACACACAGGCACGACGCGCACATGGATAACCTACTTTAGTCTCTTGTAATACAAAACCTTCCGAGATGTTCTTCTTTCATATGTTTTTATGCGTCCGAATTCAGAAGCCTTCTTCTTTCATATGTTTTTATGCGTCCCAATTCAGAAGCCTTCATCTTCCGTGTTCGGACTCCACATCCGAATTTGGAAACGTTTATGGCTTTTCCCGGAGTGAAATCCATGTGCTCATATTTGACCTCACTTTCGTCTTGACGCCGGATCCTTCGATTCAGTGTGATACACCTGTTGCTTTGCAGGTACCAAGTGCGGAAAAGGTAAGTAACGATAATGACATCACCAAAAACAAATCTGGTGATATTTTCACAAAACTGTACGTAGTCTGATTCGAGCTAACAAACACCTCATGATAAATACCCCCTCACACAACGTGAGTCTGGGCTGTGTTGTCTACTAATAAACGTAAAGTACTGCGGTAAAGTACATACTGACAAACTCTTCCTGAATCGCAACTGATCAACAAGGATTCCGTCGCGACGTTGCACTGACTTCTCTCTTTGAATTGGCCGTTACAGGATGCCCAGACCCGGCGACTTTGTGGGACCAGACAGCACAGAAATGCGTCGATCGTAAGTAAAGTATAATTAATTGTAAATGCACCGTGAATACTGTGCAATCGGATTTGTAACATCACTTGTGTAGACCAGCCCACTTCATTACTATGATGGTCACACGGCTGTAGATTAATAGTCTGTAATACAAGGTGCGTTCTGATTGGTTTACAAACACAGTAGGTCAAATGACCATTCGCATTAAATTTCAATTGAACTGACGCTAGTAGGCCTATTGTGACATTAGCCCTTTTTACACGGTGCTGGTTCGAGGAAACCTACCTCCACCCTCCTCGGGCGGGTTCGGTTCAGGATGGATTGATCGCTTTTACACGGTGCGGGTTACCGAACCCGCCTCGATCTAGTTCGAGGTCGGTTCGTTCAAATGCGTGCCACCAGATGGCGTGTATCAACATTTACAGTTATCGCAAGTAAGAAATATCACAAAAATAATCACTTAAAATCGATAAACTATGCTTTTAACAACATGAGCAGTGCTTGAGAAATGTCGTGCGTGATTTCTTCACAGGTAACTTACAGCAATGCGCCAGTGATGCCATTCATATGTAGCGTGCTCAAACCCGCACGAGGCCGGTGGAGGTCAGTTCGCTTTTACACGGGAAAATAACTGACCTGCACCTACCTCCACCCACCTCCACCTTCCCGAGACTCACGCAGCGAACTGAACTGGCCCGAGGAAGGTGGAGGTCAGTTGTTTCGTTTTACACGGGGAAAAATAACCGAACCCTCCTCGAACTAGTCTCGATCCGGAACGCACCGGCACCGTGTAAAAAGGGCTATTGACAGGCGTATTCTGAATTGATTGAGTAGCGGTGATAAGCTCTGATCATTCCTGAATAGGAAGCATTGACCGTGCATCAGTGCATACGTAAAATGCATCAAATGACCATTGCTTTCATTCGACCCGGGGTGATCGATTAGGCAATCAAGATCATGCCCTTCTATCCAAGGCCTAGTCAATGTCACTATGCATAATCGTAAACAGTGATTGGATAGAAGACGCATATTCTACAGAATAACCACCCCAGCTCGCTAAAGTGGGCTGGACGTTCTAATACATGTACTTGAAGTGATGTTACAAATCCGATTGTACAGTATGTTCATCATTTTTTCATCAGCTGTATGTATCGCATATTACTATAATGTCTGAACAGGCTTTCAATCCATCTTCCTCTTCCTAAATTTAAGGATGCCCTGATCAAGCCACGAAATGGGACGAAACTTCGCAGAAATGCACACAACGTAAGTAGTCTATTAGTTTATTATCACTTGCGATCCTATTATAGAGAAATTGGTTCAATTCCGACGCCAACAAGCGTGATTTGTACCATACATACCAGTTCGCGTAACGATTTACGCATGCCGTATATGATTGTGGGTACACATGAACAGTAGTCCGCAGTGGCCATGTAGAATTAGCGGAATCGGCGGATCTGGCGGATTTAGCGGATTCTGTATAAAATTGAACAAAATTGAATGATAAATAGAAACTAATTGAGTAATATAATTTTTCATGTGTTCTGTATGTCGCACACTGATTATAAAGGACCGTGAAAATAGTGAGGTTAAGAAACCAAACGTTAACGCTAACGCTAACGGTAATTACGTCAAAATGACGTCACCCCAAGAAGAAATGCAATAGATTCATTCGATGTGACGTCAAAATGATGTCATTAACGTTAGCGTTAGCGTTAACGTATGGTTTCTTAAACTCACGACTAGCTTTTACAGTCGTTAATCCAAAGAGGGCAACAGTAATGGTCTGGAGGAATAGTTCGGTCAGATGCGGTTCGCGGCGTTGTTGCAACTTTTCCTTTATAACCTGTGTAAACATGTAGGCCTAGAACACTTGAAAAATTATATTACTTAATTAATTTCCATTTATTAGCAAATTTTATTTAATTTTATAAAGAATCCGCTAAAATCCGCCAGATCCGCTGATTCCGCTAATTCTACATGGCCGTCTGCAGTATCTACAGAGAATGGCAAAATCACAATATAAGGTGACTCCTTGACGTCACTATGGCTGTTCCGTCTTGGGCGAGGGGACGGTATAATCTATTTTTAGACGGTGAATACATGTTGTTTGTTTACATTTTTTGACTGGCTCGCTATCTCACGTAGAATTCTGGCGAACTGAGTCATGAGATAATTGATTAGTCAGCCACTTTACTAAATTTGCCTCATAAATTTTGCATTCTAAAGATCATATACAATGTGTGGACTGTGACAAGGCATTTTGCTGTGTTACTCAGGGAAACCAGCTCCACTTGAAACAACTCTTTTCCACCCACATAGGCCTACATATGTACTTTTAGTTACTCATTCACCTCTCAGTGATCAGTGACATTCTTCGAAACGAGTGCAGGAAATGGGCTGATTTCAGGTTTTTCAAGTCACTTTTTCCGACTTCAGGTGGTAGGAGGTTGGTGTGGAACATCCTTCTGCAGGATTCATTGATAAGAATTGAATATCTTTATACAGGGTGTTATCTTAAAGATAATGTATCACGACTTCATTGTTTACATTCAATTTTTGTAAACATGGATGTTTACATTATGTTATTTTGGACTTTTGGGACATGCCAACCCACCAAATTGAATACTTTTGGTATCAAAAGAATTTCTAGAGGGGCATGCCACCAACAAATTACTCATAAGACAAAGAAAGACTGGATATAAACAAACAAAATGTTAATAAACAATGATTTTCGTGGCCCGCGAAAATACCCGTGATACATTATCTTTAAAATGGGACAACAGGGTGTACCAATGACAAAACATATTCTGCAGGGAGTATCAATAACAAGACAAGGAACATGTACATGTAGGTTTGAATGACCTCTTTCCATGAGCTAAAGAAGCTACTGAAAGACCACTATCATTAACGTTGCCAATTTTGGTATCAAACTAAATCTTATAAAGTGTAGGTTTGAAATGACCTAACTCCATGACCTAGTGACCTACTTAAGCCAAGGTAGTCATGTTAGATATCAAACTAAAGCTAATGAAATGTAGGTTTGAACTGACCTACGTCCATGACCTAGGGATCTACTTCGAGACCAGGTGTAGCTTGAGCGAAGGTAGCCATGTTTGGTATCAAACTAAAGCTAATGATGGGTAGGTTTGAACTGGCGCCTACTGACCTACTCCCATGGCCTACTGACATACTTAAAGCCATTGGAGTTGAAGTTGTCAAATTGGGTATCCAATACAACTTAAGAAGTACATGTATAAGTTTGAACGGGACCTAATGCAATGATCTAGATCTCCTCACCACAGCTGGAGACACATAGCAGAGAGATCGCTGACGCTAGTCAGCTGTAGTTGTGAATGATATTTCCTACAAACACACACTGCAGGTTTCAGTCATAAATGAACTGGGGTGTAACCGATCTCTTCCTAACAGGATGCACAGACTCAGCCACCAAATGGGATGAGGCAACACAGAAATGCACAGAACGTGAGTGAATTGTATGTCGTACATGTACATGTACATGTACATGCATGTGGATGATAATAAAAACCTTCTCTGATCACAAAAGCATTCTTACTTCGTGACCAACTGAAGAGATGTGCACAATATTTCTCTTGGGTAGTTATTATCCCCGGAACGGAATAGTTATTTTTGCCGGGACGGAAAGAAATCAAAAGGCGGAATGACCTTAAAACAGGAACGAAAATAAAAACGTTTTCGAGCATTATTAATATTAAATAAATGACTTAATTTATGATTTGACGAATAACGACCTAATTACATCCACACATTACTAAAATGGGGACGCTAGCTCAACAGAGGGCAGCACACCGCAACCCGTTCCTAATACAATAGACTCCTTTTGTGTGGGAAATTGATCAGGACCGGGATGTAAGTTTCATTTCAAGTTTTAACCACTGGTGACACCTATTGAAAAAGTCGGCTATCGTCCGCATTACCGCCCCGGCCTGAGTGGATCACCGACGACCTGGAGTCAAACCTAGAGTCGCGTTGAAAATAGATGGCGTTGATCGAGGCACGCACACAGTGCGCTTGGGTTGGCGTAGGGGTGTTCGTAATCGGCACACTTATCGCCAGGTTTCCCTTCTTCCAATTATGGAATCTACTAGGCCCCTACTGCTGAGAGGCGAATCCATTTTGACAATTCCCGCGACGCATGCCAGACGTGCGTAATGGCAGAGAGGGTGGAGCAGCAAAGGGGAAATCGTCATTGACGAAACTCGTTCGAACACGTGTTCTGTTGCTATATGGCAATATTCAAATTGGCTCTGCCGTTCCAGTTTTAGGGCCATATTCATTTCTGCTCCGTTCCGGCAAAAATAAATATTACATTCCGGGGATAAAACCTACCCATTTCTCTTCATACAGTAAGCACCCGCCGGCTCTGCAACCGTATGAGGCAACACAGAACTTAAGAAAATTAACAAAATCGTCATTGTGCGCATGTTGTAACACTCTTCTATGGTCACTTCTAATGGGTTGCCGTTGAATTCCCTTTCCGCTTTCTTCCCTACAGGGTGTACCGACCCAGCCACCAGATGGGACGAGGCAACACAGAAATGCATAAAACGTGAGTGAAGTGGAGGTACAGGAACATGTATTAAAAGGCTGCGTGCATGAAATGCAACTTTTCAACGGTCACATATCAAGAACATATTAGGCTGAGTTCACATAGAGGTATACGGTATAGGCCTACGGATACGCCCGTTATCAATAGGGAGGTTGCGATCAGCGACTTATCACTGGTCGTAATACGTATACGGATCGAAATGTACACATTCAACACTTGTCCTCATTGTACAGAATTCTATCCTTATACGTATAAGATCCGTTATAAGTCGCTGATCTCAACCTCCCTAATGGCTTCAAGTTACAAACTCGTTGTGAAGCATTTGTGAACTGGCGTGATGGTCCAGCATAATATGCCTCTATGTGAACTCAGCCTTAGGCCGAGTTTACATTGAGGTATACGATATACAAACACGCTAGCGAACAAGGTTTCATGGTCATGAACCCATGTTTGGCCTTTGTTCGCCAACCTGTCCGGATATCATAGGGTGGTCCCAAAAAATGCACAAGCCTACTTCCACTACCCAGAGCCACAAACTACTGATGGCATTGGATGGAGAATTTTTCTAGAAGAAAGAAGACACCAAGATATCCCAATGCGGTCCAGTGGTTCGAGCTGCAGACCCTATTTTGTAAAGCAAGATGGAGGCCCTTGGTGAATTGTTCCATGCAGAACAAGCAAGAGCATACACAACAGCGTAGCCTTGTAACTGACAAAAGGATTATCCTATGGAAAGGTCAAACAAAAAATGAAGTACAGGTACATGTAGGACATGAAAGCGAAGCTAATCCCCATTACCAACCATGCTGAATTCGCGATTCACCAGTAAGTTAGTTATTTAAGACCACTGATTTTGCTTCACAAAAATGGCTCTGGCGGCAAAACTACTTGACCGAATCTAGTTATCTTGGTCTTATTTTTCTTCTAGAAAGATGCTCTCTCCGTTCATACCACTGGTTTGGGATTGAGGGTGGTGGAAGTATGCTTGTGCGTTTTTTGGACCACCCTGTATAGGCTACGTCTATGTAAACCCGACCGTAGTGACGACGACTAAACGATGGTTCCCCCATCTCTTTCCTCCTTACAGGATGTACTGACCCAGCTACTAAATGGGATGATACAACACAGAAATGCATAGAAAGTGAGTATAGTGCTGGGCTTGTATTATATATATCTCTAAAACATATTTACGTAACAGGCTTAAAGTCCACTTCTCCTCCTCGCAGGATGCACCGACCAAGCAACTAAATGGGTGGAGGCAACACAGAAATGCGAAGAACGTAAGTAGGCCTAAAGTGAAGGTTTTTAAAAACTATGTACAATATTACCGGTAATATTTTTTAACGGCATCTTTTGTGTCGGACATGACAGATAACAGCCATTCCACATCTCTCTCTCCTACTTACAGGATGCACGGACCCAACAACCAAATGGGATGAGGCAACACAGAAGTGCATAGAACGTAAGTAAGCCACAAAAGCCACATCTTGGCTACCAAGGGTTGTGACATCGCTCCGCCCTTCCGACTAAGCTCGCACAAACCCTTGGCATCTTTCGCAGTCGTCACCTGTATTTCACTGGCTGTTCTGTTACCACCCCTCCGTTCAATACGCATTTGGTACCATCACATTTACTGTTTTTATTTCAAATAGATATGCCATTATATAGTGTTTATTGACTTATCTCATCATTTCGAAACTGCTACGTAATCCTTATTTTTAACCATTAATTGAAAGAAATCCCCTTTACCAGGACATCCCCGTACGACTAATCGATGGAAGAGCTAATAGAATTCACGCCTTAGCAAGTACACGTGGGCTGACAAGAGCCCCGACTGGTACAATTCACTGGCTGCTTCCCATTTTTGTACTCACGAGTACTTTCTTTCCATCAATAAAAGTATCCAGTGCCTGTCGTTGCAGCAGATTCAAACTCTGAATCCGGAAAATCAGGCCTTGAAATCGCGAATCGTTCGCTGTCATGCTGCAGCATTCGCGATGTTGTTTTCTGTTACCTCGTTCCTAGTTCCTACGCAAGCAGATTGTACTACTGAAGAGTTAGTTGGTATCATGCCAAAACCTGAAGGCGAGGTTAACGGTCAAACCTCAGGAGGGCTCTGATTGATACATTGATTTCCCGATGTGGCTCAATACAGAAATTCATGCGAAAGCTTCCAGGGGTAGTGGCGTAGTCTTTATGACGTAGCCAATACACGTGGAGTTCCAGGATGCAAAAGCCATGGATTCTGTCATGGTCACTCTTGTCATGGTAACAAATGCAATGTCTTTCTTGGTTTGAAAATCGTCCTCATTTTGATTTTATCTAATGAGTGGAAAAGTGAAATTTAATGCCGTTTTTAGCTCAGCTGACCAAAGATCAGCGAGCTAGTCATGTATCCTGAGTGACGTCCGTCTGTCTGTATGTCTCTGTGTGTATGTCGTCCGTTAAACTGGCACATTTCACAACCGCAAGGCCCAAAGGCATGAACGTTGGTGGAGCAGTAGGGTAGGATGAGCTCGAAACAGAGCAAAAAAATCACGGTTAGACCTACATTCTGCCCGCCTCCAGGGGGCATTTTCCGAAAACTGAAAAATCCCAAAAACGCAGCCTGGAGAAAATACATGTACATCAAACTGTAATTCATATTTTAGGTAGCTTAATAAACTCTTCACCTCCTGTGGGGGTAAATTTTTCCATTTTTGCCCAGCAGGGGGGCAATCTGCAGCAATATGAAACAGAGTATTTTAATTTCCCGCTTGATGATGTCACCATTTTTAGCTCACCCGTGAGCTTTAGTCGTCGGTCAGCATCCGTCATTGTTGTCCGTTAGCAGTGCACGTTTCGTAACTGCTGGAGCTATTGATCTGAAACTTGGTACATATATACCCCTAGGTCAGATGACCTATGACACCAGTACCGCATTCGATTACTTCCTCGGGCCTTCCTCGGGCAAACCCCGGAAGGACAAGCTGAGCGTGCGCACAACAGCCAGTAATCGAACGCTGTCGTGTTAGACACGAGAAAAATGTGCTGTGATTGGCTGAATATGCGGTACTTGTTTCGGTCCGATTCGATTCTTGGCTTGGCCCCCAGGTGGCCAAAACCAAAAACACAAAAAGTGCAATAACTCCTGAACTAATGACTGGATCATCTCCAAATTTTTATCATAGGTGTATCTAATTAGGGTACATAACATATGTAACGGGTTTTTGATTTGACCTACTTTTCAAGGTCACAGAGGTCAAAGTTCGACAAAAGTAACGAACCTGCCACAGTTTTTAATTATTTCACCGAGAGTCTTCATATCTTGCATGAACGTGTATTAGAGGGCTACCTTCAAAACTACCGAGTTTCCGCCCGATCGGACATCCAATATGGATGCCAGGTGGCGTAACCTGAAAATCCTCCAAGTGCTAAAACTCAGGAACGACTTGTCCCAGAGCGTTCAAACGCACTATGTGGCTCCCTCTATATGACCTTTATGTACAGGTGAAGTTTTGGCCCGATCGGACATCCAATATGGCCGCCAGGTGGCATAACCCCAAAATTATTGAAGTCCTGCAACTTGGGAATGACTTGACCCAGATTGCTCATAACTGACATGCACCTCTCTCTGTCATTACACTATTATGTTCAAACGGGTGAGCACATGGTCCATGGACCATTTCATTATGACCTCTGTGGATGATACCATATTACCTGTGGGCTTGTGCTGACTTGATTTAAAGGAAGAACAGCCTTTATGCACTGCTGATGATGTCACCATTCTATGCTACCTGGGGGTGATGTCAAACTTCCTGTGGGCTTTCTGCTGACTGAAGTAAAAGCAAGAACAGCCTTTCTGCACAGCTTACCATGCTCACGAGGTTTTATCTCATCTGCTCATCAGCTCACATCACAGTTGCTCATCTTTTGTCTATTTTAGGCCCAGGCCTGTACAACTTAGGCCTGTAGACTAGGCTTATACATTACTTTTTCGCCTGGGGCCGGTTGTTCAAAGCACCGATAGCAGCTATCGGTGGATAAACCTGTGATAACTTTATCCACCGATAGCATTTGGGTTGTTCAAAACAATGATAACTTTTAACTGCCGTTAAATCACCGATAACTTTAACCCAACCCTTGGGGTACCGATATCTTGCCGATAAGAGTTATCGGAGGAAACAAAATGGCCGCCCATAGAATGCTGCTTTGCCCAAATCTGGTGAGAAAACCCAGATCTTTTCGCCATTATGAGAGTGATCTAGACAGGTGCGATGACAATGCACTGAGACAAAGGTACAGATTTGGCAGAGACAGTATATTGTATATTACTGACTTGATAAGAGACCAATTGGA
>NMRB01006266.1:2404-12829 GCA_002633025.1 Notospermus geniculatus
CAATATGGTTTCCGATCTTGAGATCGGAAACCATAAAAACCATTGACCACCAAGATTTATGGTTGAGTAAGACCAGTTTATCGATTTTTGGTAAATATTTTTAACATTGCACGGCGGACCAATAACGTTCTATGTTGCGGGAACATTCACGCAGATCGATAGGCCGATTCGTTCGACGACAGACCATCTCCAGTTGTATTTATTGTACAGGGCCCTTCAGTTGTTCTCCAAAAACGATTGTTTCAGCACTAATGTCAAATATTTTGTAAAATATTTTACAATGGTAATTTGCCCCCCCCCCCCTAAAACATTTTAACACCCACCGCCAACATAAGCGGGTTAAAGGTGAAAACATGTCGACCCCTTTCTCTGAAGATATACATCAGACATAAACTTACATATTCAGACACAACCCACTGTTTCCCGTCAGATTGCCCATAGAAAGAGTTCAACTCAAGGATTATAGTTCCTTTAAGGGCGGCGCACACGTGCGACTAAAATGGGGGCGACTACCGATGCGACTACTACGTCGCAAGCGATAATTACCTTTGAGGTCGATCAATGACATCATCCGCGACATCGCTGATCCTTCCAAGGACGCATTTGTCGCAAACGAGTCAACAAAAGCTAAAAAAACCAAAAATATGTTCAGTCGCTGCTGTGGTCGCAAGGCAGGTCGCCTAGAAAATCGCTCGAAAAATCGCAAGTGTGCGCCGCCCTTTAGAAACGGCAACAATATCAAGCGGTGCCTTTCGGAAAGGCTCTATTACAGGTTAATATCGTTCAGCAGACCTTTAAAACTGGCACTGAATGTAGGCCGTGACAGCTCATTTGGCGGCTATCATTCGGAATTACAATGGTAATTTCGGTAGCGGTAAGGCTTGTCTCGCAGTTTATGAATGATAATGAGGATGGCTTGTACTATACAACCATCGTTGCCCAATGTACACTGGAAGTGCAGAGCAGACGGCTGCCCGATGATGCAGATTCTCCGAATCGGATGCGCCGACAAAGAAAAGCAGCAAAAGCATCCCAACAGCATCAGCCACCACGGAGGTTACTCGATGCACGATGCGAGACTCCGTAATGCGACGACAACAATATCACAAATTGCATATCGTGCACTCAAGGGAACATGAGGGAGGTTTAGAAATCAAACGATAAACGTAAACTTTACGACAACGTTATTTTCCATCCTACACATTCACCAGATTTTATGCATTTTCGGTACAAAAATAACGTTGTCGTTAATGATTACGTTTATCGTTTGATTTCTAAACCTCCCTAGTATGAAAAAATATTCGGAATGCTGAACCTTTTGCGTCAAATGTGAAAGAAATTCTAAATTTGCACTTATGGTTAGATTGGTTTTGCGATCAGAAATCATTGTAGCGGGCAAGCGCTGGGCTGTGGGCATCTCCATATGGTAGGCCTACTTATGGAAAGGTACCAATACGGACCTCATCGCATGCCATTTCTCAAAGCTCACTCGGCTGTCCAGCAATCTTGTTATTTCGGCAACAACACAATCAAATCATTCAAAATATGCCTTACCTTGATGTGGTCATTTATATGGTTCGGATCCCTTTCGTTCACGTCAATATTCCGTTCATCAAGGCCAACGTGACTTTTCTCACCCTGGACTTCGAGATTGACGTCCTTGTCGTCTGCCATGATGCTATTTTGATTCTGCTACAAGCCTACAAGCTACAGCCGCAAGAATCCTTAATGGACTGTCGGTTAGCTCCGGTTAATGAATGGCGCGCCGCGCTCGGTGAATTGCCCTGGGAAAAAGAGCCAACGCCCCGAAGTCTGCAAAATGGACTCTACCATATTTTGCTATCTCAACGACGTTTGGCTCTGTGTTGTTGTTGACGTAGGGGGAGCAGGAGCGACAGCTGCGTTCCCGCCCAATACCATGCGCAACAGCTTTCTCATTGGGGAATTTGTGCTAATAACTGTATATCAAACGTGTTATGTATTTTGTTGTGCAAGTATTAAGACCGTCTGCAGGGAGGCTGGCTTGACAACCAATGATATCAGCAACTCCCGGTATCATATCGACATGTCGGTGGCTTTTGCTTCAGTCTCATGCACACTATGCCGTCGCCATGGTGACTGAAAACCCGCTGGGACGCGATTTTTTGTTCCTAACCGGTATAGTATAGATTCCTAACCAATATATCCATTACGAAATGAAATTAACGAAGGGAATGGTGGGTTAATGGTTGGGTAAGGGTTAGGGTTAGGGTTAGGATTAGGGTTAGGGTCAGGGTTAGTGTTGGGAGTAGTATTAGGATTAGGATTTAGATTAGGATTAGGATTAGCTTTTGCTGTATAGGTTAGGAAAAAAAAGTTCGCCGCCGGGACGGGGCCCATGGAAGGGCCGAGTCGCTGACCTCAGATCCGTCCAGAAATCGTCACACTCACAGAGGAAATGAAAGAATAACACACAATATCATTTGAACAACAGGACTTGTGATAACACATGTTTATATTATATTTACAAGCTTTTGTCTGAAATACATCACAACATTCTAATCCCCATGGCTATTTTCAAAAAGACTGATACAGATAAAATCTGTGTCAGAAAGTCCCCATTTCTCTTGCTTGAAATATCGAAAAATGAACGAAAATTGAATCATGATTACCCCAAGCAAGTAAGAACCTCGCAGATGAATATGGTACTCGTGATCTTGGAGGAATGTCAAGTTGTGATTTTCTGAGACCATCAGAGTAGTTTAAAGCTGAACTGTCCAAATACGGAAAGTATATTCACCACTGATGCAGATCAGAGTCAATATTGCTATAGGCCTATAGTGGTGAGGGCAACATATCAAAACTATGCTTCCTAATTACCGTATAGGTTCATGCATCCCGGTTCCTTCCCTCTACAGACCAAATTCACAAAGGTGCAGGGTTCGTTCAGCATAAAAATGAAGTCCAAATGTTCATGCAGCTCGAAAATGAAGTTGATATACATGCAGTTCTCTATTCCCCTACCAAATATAAAATGTACTGTCAGTTATTAACCGATGAACTTATCTGCCGTTACTCTTTCAGCATAGTGATTCTGATGTTTGACAAGCACTTGCCAAAGGCGATCCAGCATGGCTCGTAGAAGGCGCCCAAAATAGCCTGGAACAATCTCTTGACGCAGTGAAGCTCAATGTCGAAGGCTTTGTAGCAGGGCACGCAACACCAGATTGTACAGAAAGCGAGGCATGCGAAGTAAATACCCCAGAAGATCATAGCGGGAATGGCGCAAAGCAAGGAGGTGATTCTGTAGCACCAGAGCTTGGTAGATGTGAAAATCTGAAAGGACGAGAGGAAAATTTAGAGTATGGCAAATAAAAAGACCTAGATGGTAATCCTCTTTCACCGCTGTCGTACTGATTCCGATCATTGGTTCAGTTCGGATGTTCTAAGCAACCATCCTTGCAATCCCAACATGCATGCGGCCACTTCCGGCACTTCTCACACCATGGTTACAAAGAAAGATTTACAGTCACCTAAAAAGGAAAAATCAAATTCGCTGATCAATGAGAAGCTCCTGCATTCGTCTTTGTTGTTGTTCTGCAACCACCTGCTGTCTGCATTCCAAAGCAGAAACATAAACACCTGGAAGGAGAAAAGATTCGTCAATCGTAATGACGTCAACGCAAAGCAGCGCAGGCCATGTAGGCAAAGATGCCGTGGGTTTTCGTCGATTTCCCTGCCAGCAAAAGAAGTCACCGAACGCTCTGAGCCACATTTCACGCCACCAAAGCTCTGTTGCCAAAGCGCCAGCTCCAACGAATGTACTGGACAGCAGAAAATGTACTAAACACTGTGAGAATGCACCGAGGCAATGTACTTCTGAATGAGATGGTTTCCTTCCGCCAGGGTCGGCTGCTTTCGTCAGCAGTCAAGTGGCATCATCAATCCCGCATGACCCCTGGAAAATTTTCATCTTTTCATCTTTTATACTCGATTTCGTACGGCTTCCCTGACATTGGTAGATATTCCTGACCAATGACGCCAGATGCTGATTCCAAAAAAAATGTCTTTGGAAGAGCGACGTTCGGCATGCTGTGAGGAAGAGACATACGCTCACTGAGCGGCGCACACCATGGAGGTATTGCCATATCAGCTGAGGGTTTGGCCTGTGAAAGGACATCCGTTGCTTGTACTTTGCGGTATGGTAACCATTCCTACTTTCCGAAGGTAACGGAATCACAAGGTAACCTGCTTCTGATGACAGCAATCTTTCCCATTACTGGTCTCTATGTGGTTCACGCCTTGCGAAATGAAGGGAAAGGACATTATGAGGTTTTTACTCCGTCTCTGGTTTCACTTTTGTTATTCTAATGTTCGACAACATTTTCCCAACGGCAATGTAACATGGTTCACAGAATGCTGTTATGATTATCATCCAAATTTTATGGACGAATTTCAAGTAAACTTCAAAACATTTCATGCACGGTACACAGCACCAAACTGTGACAAATGCCAAACAGGCGAAGTTGATACCCCATACAACCATGGCAGGAATGGCACAAATCAGCGTGAAAATCCGATAGCACCAGATGTTCACCGAATTGAAAACCTGAAATAAGAAGAAAGAAACTGGGGATGTTATCGGTCGTGTCTCCGGTAAGAGTGCAAGATTTTACGTCCTCAGCAGATCTCTGTCCGACATCATAGGACAGATCGCCCTGATCCCGGCTGGTGTTCCTCAAGGATCTGTCTTGGGCCCCAATCTTTTTAATATGTCAGCACACGTCACCACGTCATCATCATCGTCCTGGGAAAGTATACGAAACGCAGTCTCTCTGGTGTTCCCCCAGGATCTGTCTTGGGTCCCAATCTTTTTATTTATGTGTGATAAAGCAATATTTGATATTCACACTTCTCCATACAGAGGACATTGTATGGACAAGAGAGGGGGACTTACCTTATAACTGAGGACCCAAACTTTGTCGAAACTGTAGGTGGTTGGTTCAGGTTCAGCAATGATGTCCTCGAATGTAACCTGTGAAAATAAGAAGGGTATCAAAATTACGTATGGATCTAGAGCCATGACATTACACTACAGTCATGGGCCCGTATTTTAGAATGCTCCTCAACGTAAAGGAGTTTCTCTAGGCTATTGTTCTCAACAGGAGAACTAAAGCCTTGAGGAACTCCTTTACGTTGAGGAGCATTCTAAAAGACGGGCCATGATGTACGTATAAAAGTCCAACATTCAAACTTCATGTGACCGAAGTACAGGTGTAACACCTGCCAGTGTTTCCCTATGTCAGTGTTTCTCCTGTGTAGGGTTGGTGGAAGAGCCGAAGACACCTTCCCTTTTGTGAGGTCACAATACAATGTAGTTAATCATTGACCCACTTGAGAACTTGATAAAAATATTCCAGTACGAATGATGCTATGAATTAATGAGAGTGCAAATTATGTGCATTATTAATTAAACAAGTCAATTATGTAGCTACCTTGGACAAATTGTTTTAACTCTTTCTTTGCCTTTGGGTCATCATCGTGAGATGATGGAAGGCCGTTGTTAGAGATGAGGCCATTATAACCATTGTTGCAGCGGACCATTGATTGTTCGAAATGGACGTATCATGACAATGTAATATACCTTTTAGCTATTACCACCCAATGCGACATGGGAATTACATGCAAATAGGTCTCGATGAATACATTTACCATCTGGCATTATGCAAAAGCGGGAATAACAATATATTGTGAGTGAAATGTACATGTAATGAACATGCACGCAACTACAGGGTTCCATCTGTCCATCAGGCAACTGTTGTCGAAGCATCAAACAACTGGACCTGACATGCCTGAGGTCAAGTTATGTGCAGTATTAGTTATAATGTTCTATTACAGCAATTGCATAACACAGAATTATTCCATACAAATATTCCTTTCGTCGAAGTGCGCAAAAGGCGACACACAAAATGATAATATACTGAATAACCGAAGTCGTCCTCCAGAAATTTTGCAAATTTTCGACTCCAACCGGGGTCTTCTTCAGGCTGGCACTTTCAAGTCGAGCTACCAGAAGTATAAATATTGTATAAGTATTGTCAAAGTGCAATGTTCCTTCGACAAAGCTTACCACTACCAGTGGGCGTGTTGCGACTTTAAGCTAGGAATCCACCAATGATTTTCAAGCTGATTTTGCGTTGCGACTTGCTTTGCAACTGGGTTGCGTTGCAACTGGGCACTCGATCGCCCTAGTGGACTCGCTGGGACGTGATTTCCACCAATGGCGCGCGAAGATGTGGTCAATTTCAGTCGGCAATCGGTCGGCGACCGGGATCAGTTCCTTGCAATCGTATTCAATCGGAGGTAGCAGGTTGCAAAGCAAGTCGCAACGTAGAAAATCAGCAGTGGATTCCTAGTTTTAGGGTAGTAGAAGTGACACGCGCATTTCCAAAAGCATGCCGTATGCATCTTCCAGACGAAAGAGAATTGTTGAAATATGACTTCACCCTTTTCCTGACATCCTCCCTACCTTAATGTGGTCGTTTATGTGATTAGGATCCCTTTCGTTTACATCAACATCATCCCCTACCGGCTCGTCAATTTTAAGACTGGGAGGGGCTGCCTGTTGAACCTCCGCCTCCGCTACCACCTCCTCCTCGAGAGGGATATCCTTCTCCTCAGTTTCCGCCATCATTGATTCAGAATTGTACAACCAAGCCGAGATAGCTTGGAGATCCTTCGATGGGATGGTGCTCGCCAAGTCTGTTTTGTAACACCGAACATAAGAAACCGCACACCCATAAAACCTGACTAGAATAGCCTACGTATGTAATACGACAGGTCTGTGATCAGTTGTGATGCGACGGATGTCGGCGCGCATCATATTTGCATTTGGGGTGGCCCGGGACAGCAGCTGTTCGCCCCTGCACTTATGCTAAACCAGCACCATTTCGGTGTAGTGTTTGTAGGCCTAGGACTATAGAAACAAAATCTCAGTCATGTAGTGAGGTTTCGCAAACCTAACGAAGCACGAAGTTCGAAATACGAAATGGGACTTCATTTCAAGGACCTAATGTATTTCTGAAGATGGTTGGTACCACAAATATCGCCTGCTGCAAGAGCGTCTTTTAGCGTATGACGCTCGGTCTAAGACGCACTGAGAGCAGTGATATTTGTGGTAACCATCTCCAGAATTTAAATACATTAGATCATGCAAATGAAGTAGAAGTTCGTATTTCGTACTTCGTCAGGTTTGCGAAACCTCGCTATTGAAAGAGGACAACGCAGAACGTTTTTCTCGTGGACGCCAAGACCGATTCAAATTCCCCGACCAAAGCTCTTGATCTCCACGCCACCCGCGAAATAAAACGCCAGTGCTTTCGCATGTCGATGGTAAAAAGGAATCATACATCACACAAAAAACATGACCTACCTTCAAATGGTCATTAATATGGAGAGGATCCCTCTGTCCAACATCGATATTCGTCGACTCCAACTCGGGGCTGGTGCCTTCTCCCTCCACGGTTAGCTTAATCTCTTCGCCCATTTTGGAAAGATGGATTCAACAGAAAGGATGGGGAGTGAAATAATAAAATGGCCAGTACGTTTGGAGCTCAGAACGAACTGCAACGTGATGGACAACGCCTTAATTTGCTGTATATGATAATTAAGTTCTATTCTGGGCCAGAGGACAATTTGATTACCTCAGGGACCCAATGGGATTACCTCATTGGACAGCAGCGGTTGTGCTGGTGGAGCCGTGCATTGGGCACTAGGTTTGTCGCATCTGCTCTTCCGCAAAATCTGGGCAGCTAACGTTTTGCGTGATTTGTCTCACTAACGTGTCAAAACATCGCGAAAATGTTAGTTGTCTGCTGACTGGCGTCACGGGTCGACCCACGCTCTCGTCGGATTCTAATTCTGACAAGCCGCAGGAAGAAACCGAATGGCAGCATGGTAGTCCCTATAGAATAAGTGCATAGGCCTACCATCAGACAGAGCGGGCCAGGTTTTGTTTAAGGGGCAATGAATCTTAGACCTTAAGATGCTCATGTCCCCTTGCCATCCGAGACTACCAGATCTTTAGGACGACCTAAAAGTCTCATCGTCTGTTTCCAAGACGGTGAAGCTTTTGAGATCCAGTGGCAGTGATAACACGTAATCAACGAACAAACTTATACGAAAATACAAAGTAATCAGGCGCGGATCCAATGGGGGCGCACCCAGCGCACGCCCCTCCCCCTTTCGGCCAACAAATGTGTAACATCGACCTTGAAATTCTGAAATTTGGAGCAAATCATTGAAATCCACCGCAGATTTCAATGTTTCTAACACAGTGCGCCCCCTCTTTTCCGAAATCGTGGATCCGCCCCTGCCAGTGAATCTGTATTTACTAACGGCCACAATTCTTTAGGGCTACCGGTATGGGGATATAATTTCTTCACCATCAATTGATACAAGGTACAGTATCGCCAAATGGGATTGGAAGGTTGTCCAAAGAGGGAACCTATTCATAAGTGGAACGGATAGCAGCGCCGCAAGAGTGGAACAGCAAAGATGGGCAGTCTAATTGATAGGGTGTCACTGTCTGCAACAGCAATCAATTTTGCTAGGATAAATATAAATATGTATGGAGTTCTCGATCGGAGATGATGCTAAGAGACGCTGCTATTGGTAAAATCAGGGTCAATTCCGCCTGAAAAGTTCACGGCACCAATCACAGGGTCGTCGCTTAGTTCGTCCATGCCTTCTCCGACAGTTCTCGCTGTGACGTCAGACCAATGGATCTCATAAAATATTTTCATAAATTTCAGACGGCACCTGGCAATTTAAAGAAGCGCCCTCTAACGTAAAAAATTGTTGAACGTCTGCGAACTGATTAAACGGCTCCACAAACGTGAATTCTGTCAGTTCGGGCTTCAGGATGCTCTGTTGGCAAATGGAGCATTCTGACCTCGTCAGTGTCTCGGTCTTCTTTTCGGTAGTTGTTCCCACACATCTCCGACAGATGGCGTGATTGCGTTCACACTGAAGAACAAATTCCTCGGGAAACTTCGTACAGATTGTGCATTTGGACATCTTTGGCTCGGTGGATTCGCTCATGACTGCTGTCTTTGCCCTGAAACGGGGAGAACATTTTAAGCCGTTACGAATATTAGAACCATGCGCTCATCAAAACTTGCCAACGGGCTGGTAAATAACGAAGAGTTCAGCTTTAAGTGTATCGCGGAAGTCGAGATTGGCTTGGTAGGCCTACAGTCCGACACGAGAGGTGTATGCTTCTCGACGCCGGGGTCTCAAACCGATTTGATGCGATAGGACGAAATCGGCAGCGAAATCAAAAACTTTGGAGAGCAGGCGGGGATCCAAGGGGGCGTACAGGCCTACCCGGCGCAGCCCCTTTCAGCCAACAAATCTGTAAAATCGACCGTGAAATTCTTAAATTTGGAGCAAATCATTGAAATTCACCGCAGATTTCAATGTTTCTAGCAGAGTGCGCCCCCTCTTTTCCGAAATCGTGGATCCACCCCTGGAGGTGCCGTCTATCCATTTTTCACACATTTACCGCACATTCAACAGCAATGAGAGTGTGAAACATGGGCCTACTATCCTGATTTATAAGTCAATCAAATATTTCAATAAGAAAACTCACCGTTTGGCAAATGAACGAAGGGAAAATGCCAAGATATTACAACCAAGCCAATACCGCCGATATCTTCCGTGTCGCGACCTGTTATGCTGCTGACATCAGACGCACAAGATCGAGTTACATCACAATGAGGCCACCGGAATCCACAAATATCCGTTCTCATGAATTGTCTCATTGCAGTTAGTCATAGGGACAATAATAAAAGGATATGACGCCGGGGGAAGTGAGATTACCACCAGCACATCTTCGCTTGGCACCGCCGCCGACCCGCGGGGCGCGGCGTGATCAAAAGGGGGCGTGCCCCCTTTTGGCCAACAAATCTGTAAACTCGACCGTGATATTGTGGAATTTGAAGCAGGTCATTGAAATTCGCCGCAGATTTGAATGTTTCTGGCAAAGGGCGCCACCTCTTATCTAAATCCTGAAAATGGGCCTACAACGACAATCAATCTTTCTGTAGGCCTATTTCTTGATATTGTCAAATATTACGTGTGGTGTCTCCTCTAAATGGTTACCAACAAAAATACTCGCAAACACATGCAGAAATATATCGAACAAATACACTACAAACAATTACACGAGAGGACTGCCCCTTTAAATTATGCTCAACAGCAGAACAGTGGGGGTGAGAGGTATACATTCAACAGCCAAACCAACATGGCTGCGCCCATAGCTGCATAAAATTCTTTCCAAAAAAAACTTCTTTTTTTGCCTCCTATTTTCGATCAACGACATCGGACTAAGGTGTGGATTGATTATTCATTTCACATGAAGTAATTGGAGCGTCAGTAAACTAA
>NMRB01006267.1:2190-12819 GCA_002633025.1 Notospermus geniculatus
AATAAAACCGCCAATTAATCAAGTTGGCGGCGAAAATGCACTGGGTGTCTGATCAGCTGAAAATTAGGTCACGTGCCTTCATCTTGACAGACTCCCAACACGCCCAATTCTGAACCAAAACAATCAAGTCAGAGGCAATGATACACTTACCCACGATGTGCTGTGGTCTGTGCTGCTTCCTTCTCGACATATCTAAACTTTCGCCTGCTGTTCTACCCTCTCATGTTGGCAATCGGTGCTCCATGGTTGAAAATATCGGCAACAAACTGTTGCATGCTGTAAATTTTCATAGGAAGTGACATGCTAATTTGATTGATCTGGGCATGCGCAATTGTAACTGGAGCCACGAGTCATTGCAAATTGTCTGTTTTTGTGTGAATGAACGGCAGGGTTGCAAGATGTACAAATTAAAGCTGACCTATTCGGATTTTTCCTCGTGTCCGTAAGACCGCATTCCTCGTGTTCTGGTCAAGTTTTCTGTATCATTTTCTCTACAAACACGGTATGGGAAGTTACTTCAGGGGATCTTTGGTCCATGTGAGATGAAGATGGTTTAAAGGGCCTCCAGAGGCAGCTTTTTAGGCCTACTGCATATTGATATACCGGTAATTACAAACACAGAATTGGTGGCATGACGATCCAACCTGGGCATCAATTTTGAAGTAAAATTCCACATATTTTTCACAATTCATGAGTTCATGGTCACTAGCGCCATCTTTTGTATAGTGGAAGTACTGTTAGTAGCCCAATAACATGCTGCCTCTAGGGGCCCTTTAACAATGTTCGACGATGGGCTGCTTTCGTTCTGGTGTCCCGAGCAAGGCAGGGATTGCCTCCCAACTCCAAAGTGTGAGGGCTTGGTCTCACCAGGGAGGTTACGATATACCCTCCCTGGTCTCACTCGAAATGTTTGTTTTGAATCCCATAGCACGGACTCAAGACAACGCTACCTCCACCTCATCCATACCGGTGTGAAAGGAATCCAAGTCCCCCTGGAATCAAAGTCCGGTCTTATTGTTCAGCGAGGGATTAGAATGGCTAGAGAGACCATGGCCATTCGAATATAACCTTACAATAGCGGGCTATTGGTTGGCGGATCTCATGATCTGCATTCCTATGACGCTGATTATTGTCACACCTGTATCATTGCCCGTGCAGCTTTGGGTGACCGGTGGCTATTTTCGAAGTAGTTCAGCTTTAACAATCGCGGATCCCCTCATCTAGTGACGTCATCAACACCGATTCGCAATATTCGACGAAGATAGTCCCATGTGCTCAATCGTTCTGCTATGCTTGGTCGAGTTATCGTGGAAATTCTCTTGTAAAACCTGCCGATTTTCTCAAATTAAAAATGGAAGGCGATAATCAGGCGGCTGAACAGTTAATAGGGTAAATGTTTGACAATTTATTGGAGGTTTGCCGGTGATCGAGTTAGTGATGATCTCATCATGGGCATCAACATCATGCTCATGACAGTCTGTTTGGTGCGCCTCTCACTGTTCAGACATTGTCAGAGCTCATGCATTGCCTGCTGATTTCATCATGCTTGAGCGTGCACCACCATGCATACATGGCATAGGTCAAGGCCTGCTACTAACTGTAGGCCTGCATCTTACGTGTGTGTGAAGTGGTGATGGGCATTCCCATTGGTCTGGACTTCATGTAGGCTACCGCAGGTAACATGACATGTAGCCTATGTAGGCCTACTATACTACTGGTGGTGGTAGGCCTAGTTGCTCATATATAGTCGCTAGTGCATTGTGATTGTAATCAAGACTAAATGTAGGCCACTCATTCCGTCATTGGGCAATTAACATTGATTTGTATTCTTGTGTTTCACTTTTACTTTCAGCCTTCTCTTTGAGTTAAATTTCATTCATTCATGACTGACAATACATGACTGGTGATGAATTACAATTATCATTGAGACATAGGCCTAGGTCTGAGGGTAATTACCCATGCATGACAATAGTAGTAACAAAACATGATAGGTATAAAAGGATCATTTTAGACCTGATGCTCTGTTGCAGGCCTGATGGAAAGCCCATCTCTAAAGGTGCCCTCAAGAAACTACAGAAGAAACAAGAAAAGGCAGCTAAGAAAGCTGCCCATTGTGATAAAGAGGTAGGTATTGGTCGGAATGAACTAAAGTACATGTATTTTGTTCATTGTGTATCAGATCTTTCCATCAGGGCCAAAGCCATAGCATTATTGGCTGTGGTAAGTACGGAAGAGGCCATCTCAAGCTACTCATGCTCCTCGCTTGACCCATGACTGATGAAAGTTCACCCTTTCACAGCCATGACCAAATCTGTCTGAAATCAAAGTTTCCCTCTTGTCTCTAATTTCAGGGTAAGACTGATGCCGAGCCTGATGCAGCTGCGGCAGAGGACATATCAAAAGACAGCTATGGCAAGATGCCAATGATACAGTCACAGGAGAAATACGACAGAGAGTTGATCCCAATAGAAGCACTGACACTGGATAAGGCGGGGCAGAAAGTCTGGGTCAGGGGGAGGCTGCACACCAGCAGGGCAACAGGTGGTAAGTTTTGTATTGACAGCATATTCATATCCTGACCTGTGAAAGTCTGCCTCATTTTGATACTCAGGGTTCACCCCTCTTGGATATGGTGGATTTTCGTGGTACCAGAAGAGGCCATTTTCATGCACCATCAGTTGAACATGAAATGTGCAAACGAAGAGAGAACAACGAACTCAGTTTTCATTCTGTGTCAGAAGTTCTGCTTTGCATTTTAAGCTCTGTTTCTTCTCCTAGTTGAAACTGATAGATCTGAATTTTAAAATCTGTTCTATTACAGGGAAACAATGTTTTATTGTTTTACGAATGCAGCAGTTTAGTGTCCAGGGAATCGTAGCTGCTGGTCCAACCATTAGCAAACAGATGGTTAAATTCACTCAAAGGTGAGATGGAGTGGAACGTTTTGGCTCGGGCGGCATAGTCACGCTGTAATCACTGACACCACTGTACATAGTGCAAAAACCATCGTGTCATCAATCTTGGATTTGTCTTGTGTCTCCTTGACCTTGGGCAAAGCACTTCTCTGATGTTTCAGTCACCTCGGTCAAATCGTTATAGAGTCTCACTCAAATATTAAGTGTGAGGGAACCATCCCATATCCACGAGCTAACGTTTAGCAGGGAAGGATTATGTTGTGTGAAGAACATCATTCTTTCATTCCAGTATAACCAAAGAGTCAATAATTGACATATGTGGGATTGTGAACACGGTACCAAAGAAGGTTGAGAGTTGTTCTCAGCAGGATGTGGAACTCCATCTACAGGAGGTTTGGATTGTCAGCGAGTCTGCGCCAACCTTGCCGCTGCAGATTGAGGACGCAATGAGGCCGGAGGAAGACGACTCAGTGAGTTTTGTGAATGATTTAACTTTTATAATACCAATTTTTCAGGCGAATGCCCATACTACATGTAATATTTAAATCATTATCATCTGACGGTCCACATGTTGGTTGCAGGAATTTCCCTGATGCTGATTGATGCCATTTACATGTATGTATCTCAAGTTGTAGTTGTTTACTAGCAAACACAAACACCTGATGGTTGTTTCCTTTATTTCAGGGTTTAGCAAAAGTGAGCCAGGACACGCGTCTTGACAACCGAATCATAGATCTTAGGACATCAACCAATCAGGCAATATTTCGCGTCGAGGCGGCAGTATGTCATCTGTTTAGGAAATGCTTAACGGAAAAGGGTTTTGTTGAGATTCATACACCAAAAATGATCTCAGGTGAGCATCTTTGTTCACAATATTAAAACCTTTCTAAAAGTGTTTCCTTTCTGAGTCACAGGTTGCTGTAGCTCCACTCTGCCGCAGATTCTCAGATTGTGATTTCGTTGCTGACTTTGTTATCTTTATTTTCGCAGCTGCCAGTGAAGGTGGGGCCAACGTCTTCGAAGTGACATATTTCAAGGGAAAATGCTACTTGGCCCAGTCGCCACAGCTTTACAAACAGATGGCTATCTCAGCGGACTTCAATAAAGTTTTCTCGGTAGGAGCAGGTGAGTTTGCTGGCAGGGAATGAAACAGTCTGTTAAACCCTGGATGCAGTACTTTCGCCCTCCTTAGGTTAATATCTGTACCGGTATTTCTTAGTAGTGGTGACTCTGAGATCCGTAGTTAGTTTCTCGAAGTGATTCAGACTCAATTTTCCTTGTCTTCCAGTATTCCGTGCAGAGGACTCAAACACTCACCGTCATTTGACAGAATTTGTAGGCCTTGATTTGGAGATGGCCTTTAACTATCATTACCATGAAGTTGTTGATGTGATAGGTGAAATGTTTGTGTCGATATTCAAGGGACTTCGTGATAAGTAAGTTTTACTTTTGAATTGACTGTAGGCCTAAATAAATCCTTCTTCCTTGGGAAGTTTTCATAGAATTGTCTCTCATCCTGTCAGATCAGAAACGCCACTCTCAAGTCAGTTAGAAATAAATCAGTGTAAAAAAGTTCTCTGGCTTAAGATTTTGAAAGTTACACACCAAGTACTTACCTACACATGCTGCAAATGCACTTGCCCGCCCCCAAAAGGGAAAAGAACAGTATTTCATCATGCCTGTCCACGGTATTTCAGTTATGGTGATATAGTTGAGGCGGTGTCCAAGCAATATCCATGTGAGCCATTCAAGTTTCTGGAACCCAGGTAAGTGCTGAGCGTTATCATGAGTTGTAATTGACATCTAAGGTATTGTTTATGTGGTCCTGAAGCAATGGTCTACAAAAATTCTCCATCCCTTGCACTTATAAGGAGTCGTAGGGACCTTAAAAGCACGAGTTTCTTAGTTGGAGCATACATGATATCTTGATAGATGCTTCTCTGTTTTGGATGCCACTTTATGGCATTTTCTGATCACTCATAACAAGTTTTCAGTGGGTATGGCATCTCCATTTGTCTATGGATTATGTGGATATCTTCTTCCAGTTTGCGGCTGGAGTTCCCTGAAGGAATCAAAATGTTGCGGGAGGCGGGTGTTGAAATTGGTGATGAGGATGACCTGTCCACCCCTAATGAAAAACTGCTGGGAAAACTGGTGAAAGCGAAGGTAAGTGACCACTTCGACCCACTTGAGTCAAAGAGAAGGTACATGTATGTACAGAGAAGTCACAGAAGTGTAGTGATTAGGGTTTCTGACAAAGCTTTCAAAAGCCCTTGGTTCAAGCCCCACTCTTGCCATTATATCCTGATCTTTTTTTACCTCAGATGCCCATATCACTCAGGTGGATAAGGGTGGCTGAGATGGCATTGCTGAATGCAACCCTTCTGACATTAATATTGGTTAGATCTCCGCCTTATGAGCCCTGGGAGTGGAGGTGATCAATTAGCTGTTTATTTTTGTTTTTGCAGTATGATACTGACTTCTACATCCTTGACAAGTATCCGTTGGCTGTGAGACCGTTCTACACCATGCCTGAGCCAAATAATCCGGTAAGAATAATATTCTGGCCTCTCAGTCTACAGATAAGAAGTCTAACTTCAAGTGTACAACTGACTTCTCTCTTTCTAGATGTATTCCAACTCCTACGACATGTTCATGCGAGGAGAGGAAATCTTGTCAGGAGCTCAGCGAATCCACGATCCAGACTTCTTGACAGAACGGGCGAAGGTGCACGGTATAGGTAGGTAAAACAAGGGAAAGTTACCTTTCCATCTATTGAAAGATATCAGACATTCAAAGTGCAACCTCATGCAATTTCTCTAACCTGCCAATTGTCTTCTTTTAATGCTTCATAAACCATTATAACCTTTCCTCTCCACAGATATTGAGACCATCAAGTCATACATTGACTCTTTCCGTTTTGGAGCTCCCCCACATGCTGGAGGTGGAATTGGTAAGTTATCGTGTGTTTGAAAAGCCAGCTGGGAATGTTGCTGATGTATAGAGTGAGATGATATGTAGCTCTCAATGGTGATAATTCATCACATGACACAGAAAGTAGAACACATCTATTGGTAACAAGCAATCCAGGTTTTCTTGTGGCTCAATTTCAGTTATGTCAATCATGTGGACAATAGCAGTGATGTTACCTTTTCTCTTCCAGGCTGTGAACGTGTCACAATGCTGTACCTTGGTCTCCACAACATCCGCAAAACGTCCATGTTCCCACGTGATCCCAAGAGATTGACGCCTTAGATGGCGCTACATCAGCTAAATTATTCCTGCAGTGGACAGGAAGCACCTCGTCTAACCGAATCTATCCCAGAACTTCCTGAATCTGATCGTTCGTCCCTGAACCCCAACTTTCATGCTTGAAGATAGAACTGATGTCCGTAAACCTGCAGCAGATGCCATGAGACTACCAAATGGTGACGGATGGCTGGTGTGAATGAAGAAAATGAGAGATTCTGCTGGATGGTGGAGAAAAGGGCTGCAGAAGATGAAGAAGGCTGCTGAAGACACCACAGGATGAAATATTTGGTTATGGGCATTTCCCTTCTATATAATATGTAGTTTGGTGTAGGTTTTAAGGGAAGTGCTTGAAACCCAACCAGCATGGCCAGTGCTGTAGTGCCTGTACTGTAATACTTTGGTACCTGATTTATATAACACGTTCGCCACTGTTCTACTCGTTCCCTGTCTGTCTGCAATCAGCTGAGGGACGTCAGTGCATTAATTCCCCAGTAGATGGCAGCAGGTACATTGTGCTAAAATGTAATGATGGAGCATAATCCAAACACACCAAAAAGTCCAAGTGCAATGATGTACTCGGACTTCACTCTTTAGTATATATTAACCAATAAACATATTCTAAGTAAGTCGTTTGAAATATATTCATTTCCTTTTTTCTGTCGTCTGAACTTCTATTGATACATGTAGTATTTGATGTCAGCTGAGCCAGTCAAATAGCTACCTGTCCGTTTGAGTGGTGTGCCGGTGTGGGTGTGGGTGTTAGCTCAATTTGTTAACACGGTCGCAGTTTATTTTCCGTCAGTGAGGCCAGGTACAATCTTCATCCCATCATCTTCCGTTCCGTTCCGCATTTTATGATGATCCACTTTGGTGGAATGGAGACTAGGTGCCGCTGTGAGGAGTTTGGGCCAGGTAATGGCTTGTATTGGTTTCGGATGACGTCGCTAGGGGAGTCTGGTGTGGCCAATTTGGCTGCGCGAGACTGAACAACATTACCGGTCGGTGTGAAAGGAATGCAAGTCCGATTGACAATAGTCTGCTATTGTAAGGTTGTTGCGTTTGAATGGCCATGGTTTTACAAACGCCATTCGCTATCCTTATCTTCCGTTGAAGAGTAAATCCAGACCAAGATTCCTGGGGTTTTGTCACCCACAGTGACCTAGAGGCGGATTTGCTGGGTTGGTGTGTGGGTGGCAAAGGCGGGGACCAGAACGTGCATTCGACGATGCGCGTACCGTCACGCAGGTCCTCGTCGGCCGCCTAGCACTGTCTGATCCTGTTGGGCATAAGTCTAATATTCGCCCAGTCGGCCTATTGCCGTTTTGGCCATACTCTATGCGTATTGTGCAGTTGGGTCAGGGATTAATGACGAGCAGATGATGTGAAAAGTTATAAATAATCTTTTAATTTTACAGTTTGTTTAAAAATGCCTTTGAAATACACTCTAAATGTAGCTATTACACCGTTGCGCAAATTAATTGGATAAAGGTTAATCTCCAATGCATTAATAGCCCATTTAGTGGTCTACTGATGAGTATAAGTAGCCTATATCCCATGGTACAATTGGAACTGAGCCAGTGCAATGGTTGATATTCATAAAAAGGTAGCAAGTGCTTTTACCATTTACTAACGTTTATGAATACTAGCCATCATGTCTGTACATTTGTTCGCTTGTTTAATATGAGAGATATCCGTTGTGATAACGCCTTTTGATGAAGGGGACCTGAAAGTCTGCTTACATTAGGCGATGCAAGTGATGCAATCAGATCTGTTGCCAGGCGCGGATCCAGGGGGCGCACCCGGCGCACGCCCCCCTTTCGGCCAACAAATCTGTAAAATTGACTGTGAAATTCTGAAATTTGGGGCAAATCATTGAAATTCACTGCAGATTTCAATGTTTCTAGCAAGTGCGCCCCCTCTTTCCCAAAATCCTGGATCCGCCCCTGGTTGCATCTGCTGCATATAGTTCCACTCATCTGTAGCTGCGGGCTGTTGGGAGTCTTATGATGCCATTCATAATGTAACTGATGTAACAAAAAAACACTTGTTCCAATGGGACATGCTACTAAATGGTCTAATGCATTGGAAAAATCACCATTATCCAATTAATTTCTCATCGGTGTATGATCATGCTTCTTAGGCCTACATGTCATGGTAGGTGTACTACCGTCTCTGCGGTGGGCCTAGTTATCCATGAGATATTATGATTGAAAACTTCCCTGGTTCATCGTAACTTGTCCCAGCATCTGCAGGCATGCACTGCATACCGTATTAAAAGTCCGAACGTTTGAACCTCCGCCCCTTACTTACGCGACTCTATTTTCGTTCATGATCAAATTGAATGNTCAGGATATTCCTGTTTCGTTACGTACCATTTATTTTTGAGATCTCGTATAGCAGGCGCTTTCCATTTGACATTGCACAGGAAGAAGCGCGTGGTCCTTTTGTACGCCTTGCGGAGGGATACCATCATATTCGGGACGTTTATCACCATATCGTCATCCGCTTTTAAAACAAATATCACCTGTTTGCAATGACGATGAATCCATAGCAACATTGAGATAGATTTCAAGGTCAAATTATTATAGGTATCCATGTGATCAAGTTGAATGATATCACGATATTCCTTGCTTTCTTCCTTGACCATTTCATTCACTGCGTCGCCAGAGTCCGCAAGGAAAAACAGCAGTTTCGATTTCTTTCCTTCCCTTTGAACCAGTTTTCCCCACGTGTCCCTGACAGTCTGCCGTTCCTCAGTCTTATTGGACGCACTGAGAACACAAACCAACATCTCCACTTCTGCGTCACTACCGTCATGATTTTTGCACTTTTCCGGTTCGTTGATCATATACCCGATGTGATATTGTTCGTAAAAGGTCTTGGTCATGTTGATAGATGGCGTGTTGAGGTAGTCCATGACAATGTACATGATTGACATGGTAACCAAGACGACCACGGACCGGTATATCAATTTCATCTTGCAACATCGTCGACCTGAAAAGACAGAAAAAGGTCACACATTAAATCATGTGAAAAACCCTTACCACTAAGATATACTACATGTACATCCATCCCCAAACGGTATAGTATGTGATAAACCTTGGAAACAGTGAAACCTTGGAAACAGTCAGAAAACCTTGGAAACACTGGCGGAATTGCTAAAAACACTAAAATAAATCAATAAGAATTCAAGCTGATTAGTCGTACTGTCATGTTTGTAACTTAGCAGTTTATAACGGTGATGAATTTGCAGATTGGCCTAGCAGCAAGAAAAAAACTGGGATCAGACTGCGAGAAACAGGCCAGATTTTAGAACGCTTTTGGCGTCATTGACCCATCATCATCAACTTACACCATGAAGGTCCGTGCTTACACATAGTTTCGATTCAACACCGCCGACTCTTTCGCGAAGGATGTGAAGTGCACAGACCTTCAAAGCTCTGTACAAATCATAGCTTGCTGGCATACGTACTTTAATAACTCACAAACTATAATTTTCTATTGTGTGTGCCAATGCACTACATGTACATGTATTTTCACGCGGATTTATAAGGATAAAGTTCAGTGGCTTTACAAAGTGAACGTTACGATAAAGTTTTATGGTAATGGTTTTGTAAGCCTAAACCTTGGGGGGGGGGGGGATTATAGCTTAAACTGTGCACGAGTCAGAACCTGTGTTCTCGAGACAAACGCAACTTTTTGCGGTTCATTCCATTTCTTCGTCTCAGTCTTGATTTAAGTACCTACTTTTTCTTCTTGCTTTCCCAGAACGATTTCGTCTTGTTTTGATCCTATTTTTACCATTTATTAAGACAAAATAGTGAGGTTTCGCAAATCTGACGAAAAACGAAGTACGAAATACGAAATTCAACTTCATTTCCATGACGTAATGCATTTCTGGAGATGGTCAGTACCACCACCAATGTCCCTGATGCCAGCAGTGCGTCTTTTAGCATCATGTAAGACCGAGAGAGTTATGGTGCATCTTGAATTTTTAAATTTCCACTTCGTATCTACGAAGTGGAAACGAAAGATAAATTTCTAAGTTTAATACGTGTATACACCGTAAATCTGTCGGTCTTACGTCATTCATACGCTAAAAGACGCTCTTGCAGCAGGCGATATTTGTGATATCAACCATCTCCTGAAATACATTACGTCATGGAAATGAAGTCCACTTTCGTATTTCGTACTTCGTGTTTCGTCAGATTTGCGAAACCTCGGTACATGTACCTTTAACACGTTACGTACAGTACGTACGTACATCGTGAAACCACATGAGAATATGTGTGGTGAACAAACAAATCACTGACAGCTCATTATAAATGTAAACCTGCACCAATGGAAATGCTTTAGGCTCATTCAAATATACCATGTAACGAAAACCTGTATTCATTAATTATATTTTGAATGACTAATCCAAAAATACTGCCGAGTTCGCTCAGATATTCAAGTTGAACTT
>NMRB01006268.1:0-12817 GCA_002633025.1 Notospermus geniculatus
AGTTGCGCCAAGGTAGTCATGTTTGGTATCAAACTGAAGGTAATGAAGTGTAATTTGAAGTGATCTACTTCCTTGACCTGCTTAAAGACCAGCTGAGCCAAGGTGTCTTCCTTGGACCCAGTTTACAGTTCCACCTCTCCTTCAGCATGCTTCACCACACCTACAACTACAACTGAAGTCAACTGTCAGCTGAGCGCCAGGCCCTTGGGCCTCTTGTTCCTGAGTTTACGTCACTTCCTGTTTGGGATCCACTTCACTCTCAGTCATTTTTTTGTTCGGGCGGGCACTCCTGGGACCCTCAAAAAGTCTGCTTTTTTATGAAGTCCGTGAGAATTTCGAACAAACCATCAGCCGGTTGACATTTTCTTCATTGTTGAACCAGTTACATCAAGTAATTGATGCTGCTGGACGGGGGATGAAGCTGGTACTTTAATATTACTATTAGACCCCCCATTAGCTCACCGGGGCTAAATCAGACACGTGTGTCACCCGGGCTTTTAGATTGGCACAAGCGCAAAAAACTTGGCAATTACTAGTTATCAAACCCGGCGACAGATGGTGCGGTATAGCGTGTTGCACATGCGCTATAGAGGAAGTGCAGCGACGATTGTGACGTCACTGCCGCGACGAGATGCTGCCATGTTGGACGTCATGTCCAACGCATTCGTAGCTTCAAATGACATCCAACATGGCTGACGTGCGAATTATGACGTCAATGATGACGTCACGTGAAGTTCCTCTATAAACCAAAAACCCTGCGAAATTTGAGCCGCAAGCGTGACCTCTCTCGTCGTGTTTAGTATGAAATGTACTGAAAATAAATGTAGGCCTACTGAAAATAGGTGTAAGTGCGTGGTTTTTTTTCAAGCATGGGGGAAGACCCGGGTCTCAAGAAACCCACCAATTTGGGATAGGTAAGGCTATTATGGGTTCATGGTTCAGGCAAGGTTAATGTTGGGTGGAAATTCCTGTGATCGCGGGTTGTTCTAGAAATGGACAAAACCAATGTGCGTCTACTATGCCAACTCACCGGCAGAAATAATCTCTGTGTTGCACACATCTTGAAATTTTTCTTCCATTGTTCATAATCAACATTTGGATAAGTTATCGGGTAGATTTTTTTCTTCACCTTTGATAGGAATGCAGATGGCCACATATCAATCTACGAAAAAAATCATTTGAATATGATCAATCAATATATTCAACTTTGGACAATATTAAAATTCATTGCAGAGCAACAAAAATAGATGAGATGATTCTCATTTTGGGCACATTAGAATTTTAAAATGTTGAAAAAAAATTTTTGAGAGAAAATTTTTAAAAAAGCCATTTGAAAAAAACACGAAATAAAAATATTTAACGTTCATACACATTGAATTTTATAAAGTAACTGACGGCTACAAGAAACTTTACGTTTCGCCTGGTGCCAACATTTTATCATGTCAAAGTTCAAAACTAAGAACTAAGTGTCATCAAGATGATTGCAAATGGGGAGCCGGAGGAACTAACGTCACGACGCGGCGCTGTGAGCGGTGCGACTGAAGTTTCATTTTTCTAACGTCATGTCCATTTATTTCCAGCGTGTTTTGAAAACAACCCTTTTGTTTCGGTCACCTGGCATTAAAATTTACATCGTCTTGCAGCAGATGAAAATTTCTGCATTTTTCGGTGCTTTTTCCTTAATCCTTAGAGCGCCGTTACCGAGTATACTCGGTGCGACAATTCTCCTTTTTAGGACCGTTACCGAGTATACTCGGAAAAGGTCATAAAATTAAAATTTCAAAACACATGCATTTTTAGCTCACTGGGGTGAGCTATTACGATGGTGCAGCGTCCGTCGTCCGTCGTCGTCGTCCGTCGGCCGTCGTCCGTCGTCCGTGTTTAACACGAGGTGGTTGTGCATCGATTTTGCCCTATGAGAGGTCGTTCTGATTCAGATTTTCCTTGTGCATCTAGATGCACAAAATGGCTATCAGAAACAACTACTAGAGGGCCTTCTGATTCATGTCTCGAAAGTAGGTGCACAGGCATTAACTATCCATCGAAAATTTGTCCTCCGGCTCTATGTTGATCCACAAGGCAAGACACTTTTTGATCCACAAGGCAACTTTTTTGATGCACAAGGTGACTTTTTTGGTGCATAACATATAACATATATAACATATATAACGGGTTTTTGATTTGACCTACTTTTCAAGGTCACAGAGGTCAAAGTTCGACAAAAGTGACGAACCTGCCACAGTTTGTCATTATTTCACCGAGCGACTTCATATCTTGCATAAACATGCATTGGAGGGGTACCTTAAAAAATACCAAGTTTCGGCCCGATCGGACATCCANCTCAGGAACAATTTGGCCCAAAGCGCTCCAATGTGCTATGTGGCCCCCTGCAGATGACCTTTATGTACATGTGAAGTTCCAGCCCGATCGGACATCCAATATGGCCGCTAGGTGGCATAACCCAAAAATCATCAAAGTCCTACCTGGGAATGACTTGACCCAGATTCCTCGTAACTGATATGTACCTCCCTCTGTCATTAGACTATTATGTCCAATTATGTCCAACCCAGTGAGCACATGGTCCATGGACCATTTCATTGGCAATTTTTTTCTTTTTTTCGAAAAAAAAAAGGTCACAGGGGAAGGAAAAGTTGAAAAAACCCGGCGCTCTAAGGGTTAAAATGAAAAGACAGGATGGCGATAATGACAACGCCTTTATCTCACATTCCTGTAGAAAAATATACAGCTCATTTCATGACGCAACACCAACACTTAAAACGACGCCAATGATGTCGCTTTGGTCACACCGCTCGCAGCGTCGACCTGTCGGGATTAACGGCACGCGGGTTCCTTGTTTTACATACCTTCTGAATAAAGAGTGGTTTTAATCTCTCCTCACAGAATATGTGGAAGTATAAGTTCTTTTTTGCAAGTATGACAGCAGACTTGAGAGCCACTACAGATTGCTCAAGGAACTCATTGTCACCACACGCCACTAGGACAAGATGGATTCTGTCCTTGTTGGAAATGCTGAAAGAAAATAAAATGTCAACATACACATCTTGACCTATCCTAACGACACCATGTCAGCGACATGACGACGTCACTTGCGGCATGCGCAATCCCATGACATCGCGAGTTTCTGCAGTGTAGAACAGCCCGCAGAGGCACGTGACAACAGGATAAAAATTTGATCACGGCATAAAAATTATGCACAAAATCCAAAGTGCCCCCTGGGATTTTAAAAATTGACATACTGTAAAGCAAGATAATTTCGTGGCTGGAAATGTTAGCGAATCAAGAATTATGGATGTATTCGCGGCAGGATATTTTCCTGAGTCTCTTCCATTTTTTCAGTTTTTTTTTTCACAGACCTTATCTATCACTTGCGTGTATTTATATTAGCGACAGGAAATTTTCGCGACTCACACACTATCGCGAAATTCGCGAAAATTTCCTGCACGCAAAATTTTCCTGCTTTACAGTATAGGCAAACATTTTGACACCAAGAATAATATGTTTCTACAGACTTCACTCATTTCCATTTTTCGGTTGCATTTGAAGCTTCAAAATCACGCCATTGTCAATGATAAAACTCATTTAAACGGCTTGATTTTGAGGCTTCAACTTTAACCCCAAAATGGAAGTGAGTGAAGTCTGTAGAAATATATTATTCTTGGTGTCAAACTTTTTCGCATGCCGTACGTGACGTTGTCATGTCGCTGAAAGTTGGTAATGGCTACTTGTTGGAAGGATGGCCAGCGTGAATGATGGTACCATTGAATGCGACCTCGAATCCAAGGAGCTGTTGGCCTCTGGGGACAAGATTGAATGAAGAAACGTACTCACCCATCATTGCCGTCTGCTTTCGTAGAATCCGAATTCTTCATTAGTGAGTCCTCCTGGAGTGTCCTTGGATCTCGGACACCTTTCTCATCCTCAAGCTTTACCTGGGACCACATAATGAAAAATAGCACTAGCATACCAATAAAAAGAAATAATCCACACTTGAACACCAGTTCTCTGGTTTTTTTCCTCATTTTAAAGACATTTAAAAAACCTGGAAGTATTCAAATTTTTTCCTGAACCTTTTGCACTAATCACACCATTTATCTCCAAACTTTTCTACTAAAGTTGTGCACATATAACAAATCTTCGCTTGCTCATTCAGAGACAACATTTAGGTCTGCCGCATGGGACAATCAAGCTAGGGTGGGTTGACCTGCGTGACTTTTCAAGGGTGAAGGCCAAGGATTAGATATCAATGAGAAATGACTAACAGCTGGCCATTAGAATATTGATGGCAATCATATTAATTCGTATACCAGTTATTAATGTAATAATATACAGGAAGTCAACTTCCAGATTTTGCAAATTTTCGACCCCAACCGGGGTCTTCTTCAGGCTGGCACTTAACAGTACAAGACTCTAGAATAGACTGAGCTGAGTCCCTGAAGTAGATCTAAATATCCCTGCAAACAAGATGAGTGAGCAATTAAGAAATGAATAAGGTCCAAGCCCCACAAGGTTGCTGGACCTGAAAGGGTGTCTGTAATAAATGGATGGCTGGTTGAGCTGAAAGAAAAGAGATTAATCAATTAAGGTTAAGATTAATCAATTAAGGTTAAGATTAATCAATTAACCTTAATTGATTAATCTCTTTTCTTTCAGCTCAACCAGCCATCCATTTATTACAGACACCCTTTCAGGTCCAGCAACCTTGTGGGGCTTGGACCTTATTCATTTCTTAATTGCTCACTCATCTTGTTTGCAGGGATATTTAGATCTACTTCAGGGACTCAGCTCAGTCTATTCTAGAGTCTTGTACTGTTAAGTGCCAGCCTGAAGAAGACCCCGGTTGGGGTCGAAAATTTGCAAAATCTGGAAGTTGACTTCCTGTATATTATCACGTTGTGTGTCAATTTTAGTGCTATTTCTTTCTTTGTAAGTTATTAATGTAAATAGGTTAAACCATTCGGTCCTAACTGTAAGTAAAAAGTGTCCATTTCATAACATGAATATCTGATGTCCCTACAAAAACGCGCATAGCTCCCAAAATAGGCAACCAAAACTGGTGGCAAGGCACTCATTCTGGAGGCAACTAAATGGGCCACGACCTCATGCAGGTTTGCTTCTTCCAAAATGTCTGTGAGAGAAGCAGGCCAGAGCCGAAGATGCAAGTTGTGAGGAAATACTCGCATTCGGCCTACGTTTTCGTCAGGTTGCCAATCTTTAAACATCTACCGGTATATCTCCATAACCGTTGCTCCTACGCTTCGGAAAATTGGTCAGAAAGCTACGTTTTTCTACTCTTTCTTTTGGCGCTTAATCCGCGCCGTCGTAGCTGCTTCCGTTCCGGAGATATGGCCATTTTGTCACAACAAGTCAGATTTGCACTTTGGAGTCTGTCAATCTAGACCCCGGGAGAAACGTTAAAACGCAATTTTAGCCAGGTTTCTTCGAACGGAGCAAAATCGCGTATTGAGGGGGGTAGTCTCGCATTAACAAATATGCAAAGCAGACATCAATCGGTCCACTGGTTACGATTCTAGGTCAATTTGAATGTGTGAGGGTGTGTGGTACACAGGCCTATCTTGACCAAAGTTAAGACTCGGCACGAAGGGGTTAACTGCCATCCATAGTACTATGCAGAAAACACCAAAAGATGGACCTTTCCATCTTTGGTGGTAAAAGAGTTAATACCCCCGTCACACTAGAGGCAGAATGAGCAGGAATGCTGTCGGAATGACAATTCGTAGTTCATTCCTGGACAACCGAAGTGCATTCTAAAAATTCTGACTGGATTCCGACTGCGTTCGTAATGTTCCGGCCCATTCCTGTGGTCTGTCAGAATGTTTTGGACATGTTCAAAACTATCGAGGTGCATTCCAAGTGGAGAAATATCGAACGGCATTTGAAGTGTATTCTATCTGCATTCTTACTGCGTTCTAAATAGTCTGACTGCGTTCTAAATAGTCCGACAGCCTTCCAACAGCATTTCAAACATTCTGATCGCATTCGAAGGAGAATTCAAAGGTCCAGGGTCCATACCCTGCCAGTTGAGCTCAGACTCATGAAAATTTTAGATTCAGCAGCCTGTCGGCGACCATTCTTGCGGCATTCTAGATACACTCGTGAAATTCCTGTTACATTCGAAGTACATTCTAAGTACATTTTTTGTATTCGAGAGGCATTCTTCATGAATTCTTGAAACCATATTCTGCAGCCATTCTGCGAGATTTCTGACCAAATTTGAGGTGAATTCGAAGTGCGTTCCAAGTATTTGAAGTGCAATCTTTCAAAGCTAATTCTCTCCCGAATCCAGCTCGAATTTTGCAGATTTTCTCACTCCGGCTGGTTCTGCTTGATTCCGGCTGGTTCTGCTTGATTCCTGCCAATTCGAACTAAGTGTGACAGGGGTATAATATTCTTGTATTCTTCATTGCAGTCGAGTTTTCAAGACCTCCGTGAGATTGATGTCACCAGCGACGATTTCCAATCACTGCCGCCAGAAATCCGGCACGAAATCTTGAGTGAACTTAAAGAAACACGCAAACAGTCGCATCGGTACCGCGTGCTCGATTTACCAGAGGATTCCAGCGATTTTTCAACTTTTCAAATGTCGCGTTTGATCACGAAAAGTAAATTAACCAATCAGATTGAAGATGTTAGAAAGGAGATGAACGCGCATAGTATAGAGGGCGTTGCGGAATCTTTGGGAGGGAGTGGTGAGGTGGAATCCCAGCGGATAATGTCACGTGACGCATCACATGTCATATTAGTTAAAGGGAAGAAGAATATGTCTGCGGGCAGCACCAGTACGGTTCGCCATGTGCCACCCGCTGCCCAAAAAAGATCTGTGGCTTGTTCCGGTGCAAAAGTTTTTGACCTGATTTCAGCTGACTCGCAGCCAAATTTTGCAGCAGATACCTCGACTCGAAAAAAAGGCGAGTCATCTGGGCGTAAGAATATTGCAAGAGACTTTGGATCAGTGAGACAGACTGTCGAAAATGAAGGGGTGGCTTCTCGAGTTCAAGGTCAAAGAAAGAAGACTGCACTTGAAGGTCAAGGTCAAGGAAATAAAATTTCACTTGAAGGTCAAGTTCAAGGTCAAAGAAATAAAACTACACTTGAAGGTCAAGATCAAGGTCAAGGAAATAAAACTACACTTGAAGGTCAAGTTCAAGGTCAAAGAAATAAAAGAAGTACACTTGAAAGTCACGGTCAAGGTCAAAGTAATACAACAGGTGTTTTTCAAGGTCACGATGGTGGAAAGCGATCCACCGAGGTTCTGGAATTGGATGACAGTAGTTCAGATGTTGAATATATGGGCGAGGGTCTGAGTACCAGTCCTTGTGAGGAACTTCAGAAACGGACTGAGAGGATTGAAAATGAGGCTTGTGGGTCATCGTCGGTGAGCGATTCCGAGGATTCGGACTTTGAAGTTACGGAAGTGATCCAAAAGTCGCTGTCAGGAACGACGGGTTTACGGCAGCTTGGTGTTGTGGAGGGAAATCTCGATACTGATCATCAACTTATTTCAGTTCGGCCTCATTTTAAATCTGGCAGTGATGGACTTGGTCGCATAGGAGGTACAGTACGGGCTGGTCCTGTTTCGACTGTAGTTGATGTGACTGGGTCGTCCTCAGATACAGATGAGGATGCAGATAGCGATTTTGAAGTTGTTAGTCAGAGCACGTCGCCAGGAAAAAATACTCAGGGAGCAAGAACAGTGGGGAGACTACCAATTGTTGGAAGTGCACGGAAGGATTGTGGGTCAGAGGGTACTGACGATCATAGTCGTACGGGTAATCGAAGTGATGGGGTCGCACGGACTGAGTGGGAAAGTTCGCAGGACCAAAGACGAACAGATTCAACTCCAGGTGTTACAGGTGGTGGTACTGAAGAGGCCGAGGATGGGAGATCAAGTTCAAATCCGTCCGTCCAAATTATGTTGGAGTCGAGTGATGAGGCAGAGACTGATGAAGATGGTAAGATTTAAAGGGGAACTGTATTCTTTCCCTATCCTAAACATACCTGTGTTAAGGGAGACCTCTATTGACAAGGTTGTTGAACTACCACTCATCAACCTCACCCCATGTAGAGTAACTCTCGTTCCTGGGGTCCACGTATATATTGTAACATTGTAATCAATCATACATTATCCAACACTGGGGTGATTCTGGTGCTTCACCAGAGGTGTTTACCAGGCCTTGCCATTTGACGGGCGCTAAAATGTGCATGTGCCTCGCAAACAATAGAATTTCTATTGTTTGCGAGGCACATGCACATATTAGCGCCCGTCAAACGGCAAGGCCTGGTTTACGCGCAGGATAATCACACGCGTCTAACTATCCTGCGTCTTAAGTCCAAGAGGACAAAGGAAATGTTGAACGATCAGGCAGGCTTGTCTAGAATTTGTACACCACTTTTTTTTTCCTCCCACACTGAGACGCAGGAATGTTAGACGCGTGTGATCATCGTGTGGGTAAATGCCAGAGATCAGGCAGCTTACAGAAGGCAGAACAATAATTTTCTAGGCCTTTAACATGTGTAATGCAGAATTTGTACGGTATGCTGATTTGGCTAAACACCCTTTTTGAATACGACGGCCCTGATCATCTCGATATCCTTTTCAGATGACTTTGAAGTTGTGTCAGACAGCAGCAGTGTCCAAATCGAGGGGATCCTGCAGGACGCACAAAGTGTGGACCAACACATGTCATCAAAGGAGGACTCCGAAAGATTGACCAGTACCGGTACTGTTCCGGTAGAAAGTGATGAGGGTACTGAGGTACCAGAAGAGGACCCGTCCATATCATCCAGTGATGTGGTTCAACCCGACAAGGCTGGTGGCAAAAATGATCTGTCGACGGATCTCGGAGACCAGTATCAAAATCTGACCGAGGAGGACGTGGATGTTATGCTTGAAAGTCTAGATGCCGAGACACGAAGTTTGGTGAAGGAAAGAGCAAAACATGAAATGATAGCAAAGTCGATATCTGGACAGATGTACGCAGAGGCACAGGTGAGACACTAATCAGGGTTTTTGGTAACCCGAGGTCCCGGGTCAAATACACATGAATCCACCATCTGACGCATGACCAAGAAGCCCCCTAAGACGCAGCTGAATTTTATTGGTTGACGCCCCACATACAGTTCTCCCTCGCTATTACAAACCCTTTGGGGTCCAAGGTTTCAGTTTGTACAAATGAGGAGTTCGTAATAGCGAGGTTTCATCCGTGGGCGCATGATGACTACGCCGAGTCGGCCTAAGGCATACACTTTGTCTATTTTATTGAATATTTGCCTGATAAAAATGCTCAAACATGCACTAATCAAACCCAAGCTTGGATAATTTGGTTTGTGTCGTACACACGGCCGACCGAACAGGCCGAATTACATACGGTACCCGGTACATGTCATGACGGAAATTTTGGGAGCCAGACGTTGGGTTTGTAATATCTGGGAGTTCGTAAAATCGAGGTTCGTAAGAGTGAGGGTGCACTGTACAATACAACTCAACTCCTTTATAATTTACCCCATTGACCCGCGGTTTTATTGCAGATGCATGCATTCTTCATGCTTAGAAATCTCCGCTGTGCGCCAAAATCAAGTCACCCTGCCATGTTGGCAGAGAGAGTGTGGTAATGAATGTTAATGTATGAGCTCCATCACTGATTGGTTCAAACTGAAATGCCATCTTCAGGCAAACGCGTGTATTTTTAGTTCGTCCGTGTGTGCTGAAGTCGTGAAGATGGCGCTGCGAGTCGCATTCATTGAAAGTGTGATGGATGACCCCTCAAAAGTCAGAATATGACAAAGTGACTGGCCTCACATGGACGACAACGACGTCAAAACTTCACCGCATGACGATGTGCGAAGTTTTGACGTCGCACATAGTTGAACACTGTTTGAACCATCCCCGGCCCCCCCACTCGGGGGTCAACCATACCGCATGTTGGTTCCAATTTTCGTGGGAAAAGGGGTCATTTTTGGCAGCACTGTTCGGGAAAAAATTCCCGAAAAACACTTAAAATAGGGGTACTTTGAATGACTTTTCTCCCGAAAAATTCTTAAAAAGGGGGCAAAAGGTTCTCTTCCCGAAAAAATAATAAAAAGGGTATGAAAGTCCTATTCTCAATGAAAAAGCTTGTAAAAAAGGGGTGAAAATCCCTTGGGTTCCTTCAAAATTATGGTGTCTAATTGCATGAAAAATCCCGAAAAAGGGGGTGAAAATATCTTGGTTCCTTCCATTAGGGGGTCTAATTGGATGAAAAAAGCCCGCAGAAAGGGGTGGAAAATTTCCGTTTTCCTTCCAAAAGGGGGTCTTTTTCAAACTCAGGAACAAGCATATGTGTACCCTAAAATTAAGGAGTGGGGGGGAGGGGCGGGGAATCATCATCAAAATAACAACTTGAAGATTTTGTGTTTCAAAATTCTTTTTCTTCAGGAATTGCTTGGTCTGTTTGGGGCACCGTATCTCCTCAGCCCCATGGAGGCGGAGGCACAGTGTGCCTACCTTGATCTGACCGACCAGTGTGACGGAACTATCACCGAGGACAGCGATGTTTGGTTATTCGGCGGGCAAAGAGTTTACAAAAACTTCTTCAACCAGGATAAACACGTGGAGTTTTATAGAATGGAGGCGATCAAACAAAGACTAGGTATTGTTTCTGTAGTAGATTTTCCGTCAGGGTTGAACTCTAGCATTATTGGCCCCAGTATAAAGTGCGGAAGAGGCCATCTCAAGCTACTCATGTTCCACGGTTGGATGGGGTCTTTTACTTGCCCTTGCAAAGAAACTGACATACAACACAGAAAACGACACATAAAATGATAGTAAACATAAGTTGTCTCTGAATTTTGCAAATTTTCGACCCCAACCGGGGAAGACTGAGGAAGACCTCAGTAGGGGTCGGAAATTTGCAAAATTCGGAGACGACTTATGTTTACTATCTTGCAAAGAAACCGATATCATACATAGAGCACATAAAAACGACACACAAAATGATATTAAACATAAAGTCGTCTTTATGTTTACTATCCTTGCAAATAAACAAAGTAAAATGCACCACTGTGTACTGTCCCATGTGATTGATGTGAAGAGCCGGGAATGATATTTCATATGGCCCGGGCTGGATTCGAACCCGGGACCTGCCGCTACGGCGCTTGCTAAGTAGACGTGATAACCACTAGACTATCAAAGACTAGGTCAGCAGTATTCAGTACAAGTTACTTTTTGGAAAGCGAGGACAAAATCTCTCTTGCTTCAAAAACTTGACCGGCAAAGCAACTTGTCAGAGTGCCACACTTCTAGCACCTTGCAGGACTATACTTGATGCAGCCACGGTGGTGTAGTGGTTTGGGTCTCCGACTGGTGGTCAGAGGGTCCCGGGTTCGAATCCCACTGTGGAGTGAGACTTTGGGCAAGTCTCTTTGCCTTACTGGCCTACATGTATCTCCACCCAGGTGTATAAACGGGTACCGGTCGGAAATGCTTGATTGTAGCGCTGAATGAGCAGCTCATCTGAGTTCTACTGAAAGGTTTCAGGATAGACTGGGGTTAAAGTGTAAAGTCGGATGAGAACCTCTACCGTTATCGGACTATAAACCCCTGAACTTTAACTTTTTCTCGTACATTTCTTTTTTGTTTATTTCTCTTTGTAGCTCTCGACCGGCAGAAATTGATCAACATAGCGTTGATGTGTGGTTGCGATTACACGGAGGGGATTCAAGGCGTTGGCCCCGTCACTGCCGTCGAGGTCATGGCGGAGTTCCCTGGAGAAGGGTATCAAGGGTTAAAAAGGTTCCGGTGAGTAGGCCTATGGATCGTGGAAGAGTTAACTCTTCTGCCCGCAGGTTTGAGCAGATAGAGAGTATCTCCTACTGAAGTTTTTTAAAACCCTAGGAAATGAATAGATGATATCACTCCAAAAGAGCGCAGCACCTGACGGGTAACTACAGCGTCACGACGTCCCGTAATCATTCCATGACATCTTGACTTGAGACGACGTCATGATCGCTGAAACAAGTGGAGGTTTTTCGAGTGACGCCATGGCGTTCAGAATGGGGCACGGGACGTCGTGACGCTGAAGGCCTAGCTAGCTACCGGTCAGGTGCTGCGCTTTATTGGAGTGATAGAGTCTATTGGAAAAAAGTTTGAAGAAATATTCTTCTAATCGTTCACAGGAAAAACATTTCTTCAAAAATTTTTCAATCAACACCACAGAATGTGAGAAAACTGACAGAAGATGTCGTCTGCTGGACTCGAGGGAGAGATGAGAAAGACGCTGTCTTGCCTGTGTCCAAAAAGGATAAATATCAAGAAGTCAACTTCCAGGATTTAGCAAATGTTTGACCCCAACCGGGGTCTTCTTCAGGCTGGCACTTTTCCACACTAGATTTCAGAAAAGTCTTTTCCAGCCAGCCTGAAGAAGACCCCGGTTGGGGTCGAAAATTTGCTAAGTCCTGGAAGTTGACTTCTTGATATTTACCACTTTGTGTGTCAATTTTTGTGCTTTCTTCTTTGGATGTCCAAAAAGGATGAAATAAAATGAATTCACACCTTCCTACTTTACACTTGCAGAGAATGGTGGGATGCAGCCGAAAAACAGATAAAAATACCAAGCGAGACCAAAATCAAGTCAAAATTACGTCATTTGGAGATCCGGCCAGGGTTTCCCAGTGCTGCTGTCGTGGATGCCTTCCTTAATCCTGCTGTCGACGAGTCAAAAGAGACGTTCAGCTGGGGCCGACCTGACCTTGACCTCCTTAGAGACTTTGCAACGAGCAAGTTCGGGTGGTCAAGGTCACG
>NMRB01006269.1:0-12792 GCA_002633025.1 Notospermus geniculatus
CTTTGAAATTAAGGAGAAAGAATACATGTACTGCGCCTCTCACAGTGACACTCTGAACCAAAGCCAGTCTTATCTCCATCTATTCCCTTTATCATGTTTATTCTGCTTGAACTAGGACCACTAGACGAGTGAGGCCTGCATAAAATTCTTTAGAAGACATGTTCGCAGCACCTAAGCTCTACTCTGACAAGGAGAATGGCACATCTTGCCCGAAATACTCTTTTATTAGTTTGTGGCTATTTGTATAGTATGAAAATTACAAATGTAGCTATCAGGACTTATGAACTGATTCGAGTGCAGTGATTAGGAGAACAATCAATACACACTAGGAATACGACTGTTTACCATTATAATGATTATCATAAAGAATTCACTACAACATCCAATATGCTGGAAACATGTGCCAGGGAAGCCTAGGCCTAGTTGAATTTTTAAGATTCCCCCGTTACAAACTGGTTACTCTTCACTAACTGGTAACATAGAATCTAGGGCATGCTGGAGAAGGATCTTCAACTATCATTGCCCCCTTCCCACCCCACTTCCCACTGAAAATTGTGACTCCCTGGGCAAGGAAAATATAAGGTTAGGTTCCATGCTAGCAAATGCAGTTAACATTAGAATTCTCATCAGTCAGTCCTGCACCTTTTCAGTAACGATCTGGGCCACCCACACAAAAAGTCCAAATGAGTGCTTTCAGTGCCAATCGGTGGTTTAGTTAATGGGAAAATTAATGCGTCGCCGGTAAGCGCCGGTAGCACTATCGGACTTTCTGTGCGGCCGGCCCTGAAATACTTTTGTCCCCATCTACTTTTGAAGTCCTACATCAGAATCGATGCTGCACAGACAAGTCGCCAACAGGAGTTGGGGGCAAAGAGCCCAACAACATGGATTTGACAATGGTTACCAAAAGCCATGGCTGAACGAAAGTCAAAGACTCTAACTTCAGAATATTCAGAGAGAAGAGATATACTTTGTGACTACTCAACAGATTCTGGACAATTTTTTTTCTGGCAACATTTCACCTAGGAGACATCCACAACATTGCAGTCTTCAACAGGCATGATAGGAAGTTCAGCCAAGTCTAATGGGTCCAATGTCTGTACCATGCTGTGACTGTACATATCCAAGCACATTTTCTAATAATAGCCCCACAAAATGAGAAAAATTCACCAACACAAGTTGGGTGCCTTACTTACAGATCTGTAGTGCATTCCCAAATGCACGTGAGGACCTGTTGGAGAAAGTGACACCCATGAGTATAAAGTAAGAATTGCTCTGCTTCTTGGGTTAGAACTCACCGCAACAACTTTTTCACTACACGTATTTCAAGAGAGTCAAGTCTATCAAGTGAACTTCCAGCAAACTCCATATGAGGGATTGATCAGAATGTGTTAGATGCTGAACTGTTTCAGGTCAATGTCAATATACATACTGAAGATAAGAAAGAAGGAAAATGAGTGGTCCTGCTCTAAATACCAGTAGACCTTTTTGCCAATATTTTAAAGCCTGGGGCCCTATGCATCAAACATCTTAGTGTAAAATTTCCTTTATCTTTTGTTTGGAACAATAGTGTAAGGGAAATTTTACACTTAAGATGCATATGGCCCCTGCAGCTCACTACATGCCAACTTGCGTGCCAAATGGCATGGACTGAGTTGGAGTGTAGATTGAGGCCTAAGTACCCAAAATGATTGGTGGGTCTAGTTTGCAGGATGACAGTTCACAAAATGTCCTTGACCCTCATTCAACCGTTTCAGTGACGGCTATATTTTTACATCAGTACGTGGCGTGCAAAGTCCCGGTAAACCAGGCTGAAGTTGTTATGATGAAGTATGTTTTCCATTGCATGTTGGGTGTGCCATGACGTCATTTTCCTGGCATTTGATGTCACAACAACCTGTCCCGGTATACCAGGTACTGGCACTGAAGTAGTTAAGTGGAAAAAGAAAAAAAAATTTATGATTGAACATGCAGAGTGTTGGACACCTCAACTGTAACCAAGATGATGGGAGTCAAGGGAAGGACGCAGCAGAGGGTTGAATGCATTAGCAGCTCAAGGGTGCAGAGATTAACAAAATAAACAACGGGTGCACAGTTCTGGGATTAACGAACTATCTATAGTGTGTCCAAGAAAGAATTGAAAATTAGAATGGAATAAAACGGTCAATAGACCGTTCTCAAACTGACCTAAATGACAAAGACCTGCGCAGTTCCGCCGAAGTCTCGACCACAACCTCGGTCTGGAACTGAATGATGTAATGCAGACAACCCCACTACAGTGACGTTGAAGACGTTGCGTCCGACTTGACCATTGCTGAATCATGGATGGCGTCAAGTCAGCCGGTTTCAGATCGAGGTTCTGGTTGAGATTTCGGGGAAGTGCACAGATCTCGCTGTTCAATGGTTGTTACCGAGTGTTTCACCAATGATGGAACCCGTATCAACCATCGAAGAGCCAACTACTGACTGTTTTAGTCCATTTTTATTCTAAGTTCTTTCTGTGACACACAGTATCAGGAATGGTGCTACCCACTTGCCAAATCGCCATTGGCTATTCCACCTCTGATTTGGCTAAAATTTCCACTACTTGGCTAAAATTTTCAACACTGAAAATCCATTAGAATGGAAAATTTGCTACGGTAACTGAACAGTGACTTGGCTAACGATTTGGCTAAGACTTGACAGAAGCTAGCTCCATCCCTGCAGTATAGTGCTAAAGTTCAAACAAAAGGTAGCATTATCTTTCATGTCTTAGGGGCAGAGAGAAAATATTAGTCTCGTCCGAAGCAAGAAGTTCTGTGATAAATGCACTTCAAGGAAAAATTATTTTGAGGCTGCAAGCTATACTGCCACATGAAAGTGACCGAAGGTGATCCTGAAATCAACATGACATACACAGGATGGTATCTCCAACACTGCCTTCACCAAGAGACTTGTCAACCTTATGAACTTTCAGTGCACTGGGACCACATTCACAAGCAGTAAACTCGCATCCTGATGTAGTTACACACTTCATGGGTGTATTCGAATCCCCATTCTTGACAACACTAGTGCTGACCCAGTTCATGTAGCTGCTGACTCAACTCAAGAACGTCAGTTTCAAACGCCGAGAACACGACCCGTGTCGGGTCAAGAACATGTTCATCTCACTCCCCACTCGGCACAGGGTTGAGAAGAACACGTTCTTGGCCTGACACGGGTTGCGTTCTCGGCCGTTCTTGAGTTGAGTCAACAACTGCATGAACTGGGTCATCCTCCCACAACTGGGTCAGCGTGAGTGTTGTCAAGAACAGGGATTCGAATATGCCCCATATGTCAGAGACTGCAATAAATGAATGCACTGGGCCTTATTCTATCCGCTCACAAAAATGGGTAACTGCACTATCCAAACAACTATCTGAATATCATGCCATGACACCCATTCTCTTTCACCACATAATCCATACACACATTTCAGAAAATTTGGACCAGTTTAACTCGAAGAAACATCAATGCACTTCACTTGGTTGAGCAAGAAAACACCACTTTTAAGAGTTCCACTGATTTCAAACTTAAATACCGGGAGAAAAAATTTGAAGTTGCCATTCAAATTGATGCCTACACGATGCTTTCAGACAAAAGGCCACTGGAGCATAGGAGCCACACATACTAGCATGCATTAGAATTCGCCAAACCTCAAGTGAGGTTGGGGACTGGTTGAGTCCAACAGTACAGCAAGTACTGTGAAGTTGATAAACTATGTGAAGTGAACATGTAATCATGACAGGACTTGCCTTGATATAATTGACTATGGTACGTAGCTTGTCTTGAACAACTCTAAGTAGGCAGACTGCAAAACAGAAATTTTTCCACTTGAGGTTCCCTGTCCCACAAAATATCATCAAAACTCACTGACATATGTCCTTCATTTCAGTAATTTTCTTCATTTTTTGCCAATGATTANCACCGTAACTCTATTGGCCTAACATCATACGCTGAAAGATGCTCCTGCAGCAGGCGATATTTGTGGTACCAACCATCTCCTGAAATACATTACGTCACGGAAATGAGGTTCAATTTCGTACTTCGTGTTTCGCCAGATTTGCAAAACCTCACTAATATCAGCAGGTTAACTCCCCCAAACCCCAACCAGGTACTGCCAAAAAAATAGGAGGATAAAACCCTCTCCTTCATACACAAAAATATCCATACAACATTCATCAGATCATCCTACCTTGAGAAGAAATGAAAACTCCAGATATTGTGTACCATTCTATACAATGATTTATTTCATACATACACAACATACAGTTCTAAACCATGTCAACGCCGTGAATTTATCTTGTAACCACATTACACAGCCTTACCTTTCATGTTGCCAGTGTAATGCAAAACAATTAGTTGTCAATCTAGTCTTCCCAGCTAGGACCTGGACAAGATGATACCGGCATCAAGTCAATGCCAGAAGGGCACACCAAAACTGATGATCAATTTGGACCAAATATAGTGGAACTCCCTTTGCAGATACCTCTGCCAGGAGGACAGCTCTATAAACGACACAGATGTTGAGGCCCAATTGGTCATTTATATATTAATTTTGACATCTATAATCAGGACACCTCTCAATTAAGATCAGGACACCTCTCAATTAAGGACAGCACCTGTCAGTCCCAAGGGTGTCCTTAATAGAAAGGTTCCACCTTACAATACAGCTAGTCGCATACCACTTTAATTTTCCCCGTTTAGTATTCCCCACTGCACTCTTGCAGGGTTGTAGCACACTGCACACCGTTCAACTAGAGCGCCCTACCCCTATTTGAATGGCCAAGAGCGAAATCCACCCCAAATACATGTATGCCAAGTGGCCTGCCCCTATTAAAGGGGCTGTTCATTTTCGTCAATTGAGGAATCTGAGTTGTGATCCTTGAGAAAATGGAGAAAGCTATGAAGCTGCGAATTGCAGCAATTATTCTGTACAGTACAACAAATAATCCCTGCAATTTGCAAGAGTGCATAGCTTTTTCCATTTTCCCAAGGATCACAACTCAGATTCCTCAAGTGACGAAAACGAACAGCCCCTTTTCAGTGCGCCCCTGTAAAACCTTCCGGTTCTGCTTGTACAATGGCACATACCTGCATGATGTCTATTGTTCTGTTTAGTTTTCACAACTTTTCCACGTCCTTTCTGGGGAAGACAAGCTTTATTTCTACACAGAGTACTTACATTGCATTCTTTTCAATAAAATTCCAATGCTTTTTTCATTAATTACAGGTACGATATAAAAACGTGAAGCAGTGTTATTTCTCTTCGCTTAAAATAAGACTTACCACAGTAAATCGGCAGATACGCCGTTTGTCCAGTTATTCAAGAAACCTATATTTTCTACAAAAATACAGGTTTTATTGAAGAAAAACTAAGTTTTTGTATAAAACCAGGGGCCTGATTCACAAAGCACACGTAAGTTCGCTATCTTAGCACGCTCTAAGTGAACGTTTACGTTTAAGATTAGACACTGGTAAGTTATATTCACGAAACACTCTTAGATCACTCTTAGATCACTCTAACCCAAAGTGTACGTAAGCTTACGTTAAGACGGACGAAGAATAGATTCACTTCTCCGTTTTGCGCTTTGCGCTTGTCGGTTCGCTATGTTTATCTGTGGTACCAACAATAAAATTACTTTTTCTACCACGCACTCACATGGGCATGGGAAACGGAAAAGGGCAAAGCGCAAAACTCAAAGTGTGGGGGACACACATGCGAGCGAAGGGAAGAAATTTTTGCTGCGAAAACATTTAAAAACACTCTGGAATCCTTGGCCTGCTGCATACAAACTGAGAGGATTCCCGTCGCAATTTAATCACGTCGCCCGTTCGCTGGCAGTACTAGGGCCGTTTAGACGACAGGCAAAAATCCACATACGAATCCGGTTATGTTTCAAAAGTCTTGCGTGTAAACGCTACCGGAACGAGTTTAGAATCCCCGATCAGTGCCCAAAAAAGGTCACCGATTGACAGAACAAGCTGCATTGTAGGCCTACATTACAATAGGATTTCCATTGTGTGCCATGGAGTAACGTCACTTCCGATCGATCCGATTGGATCCAATCCGATTGTGGTTCAAAACTCTTGCGTGTAAACGCTACCCAACAATGCAGTCCAATGTGGATTTAAAATGGTCCCGAATCCACATTGGATCACATTGGGCTACATACGACCACATTCAAATCTCGTCTAAACGCAAATAAGACCCCATGCGGGTCGATCAGATCCAATCAGATCGAATCTGAATGTGGTTTTGTGGCTTGTCGTCTAAACGGCCCTATAAATCCCTTTGCGTGGTACAAACTCAGCTGGTCAACTTGACACAAGTGGTAATAACATTGTCTGCGGTTTGATCAATTTCCAAGTTCAACTAAGGCCACATAAAAAAATGGTGATCGTCCTTTTCTCGGGGAGGAGGTGGGTAGGGGGAGGTTTTTTTTTAAAAAAGGTTTTACAGTGAATTGGCATGAAGAATGAGTCAATGGTAACAACCAAATGCCTTGAAATCGCGTCCTTTGTATCCCAGGTGCGATATGAACTGAACAAAAAGTGATGTCAATGGTCAAAATATATGTAAAAAGGCAATTTGAACGTTTTGGGGGAAAAAATAGAAAAAAAAGTTATTTTTGATGAAAAAAAATTTAAAACAAATTTTGAAAAAAAAAATGTTTGAAAAAAATCTTTTTTTGAAAAAAAAACGGGGTCGGGCCCGTTTTCGCGGGTCGGGCGGGGACGATCACCAGCTTTCTTTTTTTATGTGGTCTAAAGTGCCATTTGCCAAAGGTAGATGGAACAAACTTTCGTGTCCTCTGCAATAAGTAAGCACTACGTGAACCTCCTGAGTACACGTAGATTTTAAGACATCTTAGGCCTTCACGTAATCTTAAGAGTCCTTCGTGAATAACACGCAAACGGCTACGTGTATGCTTAGAGTGAGTTTAAGTACACTTACCACTAAGTGTGCTTTGTGAATCAGGCCCCAGGTTTTTTAAGCATAAATGTAGGTTTTTGGCTGTTTGTCCAGTTATTGACGAAAAACTAACATTTTTGTACAAAAAACTAAGTTTTATGCTGATGATTGAAAAACCTATATTTTATCGCAAAAAACTTAGTTTTATTGCAAAAAACAAGGTTTTATTGTACAAATATAAGTTTTATGACAAAAACTAGGTTTTTTGCTCAAAAAACTTAGTTTTTGTCAAAAAACCTATATTTTCTCCACAAAAAGTAAGTTTTACGAGCAAAAAACTAGGTTTTAGTGCAAAAATATAGGTTTTTTTAATAACTGGACAATCCGCTTGCCATATACTCCAGTGATTCCAGCAAATGTCCTAAGGCATGTCAGGGGTTTGTGTGCGGTGAAGAAGGAAGCCAGTGCTGAACCTTGATTTCTCAGGATGTTTTAAGATCGTTCATTCATAAGTTGTTTAATCTGTCGCTTGAAGACCGCTGTGCGGTGGGGTCTTGCTTCGCCATACAGCACTTTTCATCTACGGCCTCGAAGAATGTTTCCGGGTCGTACATTTAAAGTAGTAGGACACAATCAACCAATCAGATTCAACGTAACAGAGTTAAAATATACCTCTTTGGTACATCTCCTGGACCTCAGCAGCAGATAAAGCGACTGGATATATCTCGAACTTGGCCATCTTTCCGATGAGTCCTCTGCTTGCCTGAAGCCAGTGTGTTGCTAGTTTAATGACCTCTGTCTGACCACTACTGTACCTGCCAAGCAGTTTTAAATGCCTTTGTTCTAAAAGTGTCCCTTCTTCCCCATCTATATACAGGAATATGCGTGTGTAGTTGTGGAATGTAAGTACATACAATTGCCATCCTTCATCTTTCAACGGCTGGAAATGAAATTCCCAATGATGTAGATTACGCCCTGTTGAAACGCCAATATTGCTGTCTTGGTAAGTAAGAGTTATAATGTCCTCTTCTGTTCTATACTGGAAAAAGAAATGCAATCTCTCAAACTTATCAATCCTGCCATAAAATACCAAGCTGAATTTATTGCTTCGCCATACAGCACTTTTCATCTACGGCCTCGAAGAATGTTTCCGGGTCGTACATTTAAAGTAGTAGGACACAATCAACCAATTAGATTCAACGTAACAGAGTTAAAGTATACCTCTTTGGTACATCTCCTGGACCTCAGCAGCAGATAAAGCGACTGGATATATCTCGAACTTGGCCATCTTTCCGATGAGTCCTCTGCTTGCCTGAAGCCAGTGTGTTGCTAGTTCAATGACCTCTGTCTGACCACCATTATACCTGCCAGGCAGTTTTAAATGTCTTTGTTCTAAAAGTGCCCCTTCTTCCCCATCTATATACAAGAATGTGCGTGTGTAGTTGTGGAATGTAAGCACATAAAATTGCCATCCTTCATCTTTCAATGGCTGGAAATGAAATTCCCAATGATGTAGATTACGCCCTGTTGAAACGCCAATATTGCTGTCTTCGTAAGTAAGAGTTATAATGTCATCTTCTGTTCTATACTGGAAAAAGAAATGCAATCTCTCAAACTTATCAATCCTGCCATAAAATACCAAGCTGAATTTTTTGAATTTGAATAGATCTTTATACGGAATGGTGGCCTTTGCTGTGTCATCATTAAATGAAAGGACCATCCCAAATTTGTATGATTTTAAAAATGTTGCATTTCCTCTTGGTCTGTAACACAAAGGTAAGAAGTCTGCTGGATGTATAATTACATAGAAATGACACAGACGAGAAAAGGCATTTGATTAATGAAGTGGCTCCCGCAGGAATGTCACATTGACGAATGTTCGGTAAAATGGTTTTTAGACATGTCCGTGAACGTTACTCTCGCGTTTAGAGCCAAAAGCACTATCACTGACTGTCTTATATTGATTGTTTGACGGTGACCTTGACCCCTGACTTGCTGGGCCATTGCGTGATGGAATAATTGACTATCTCCAATAATATTTGGCTCCAAAGATGTCTTATTGAAACGTTCCATCCTACTTTCATTTATTCAATAGACTGCGACTTAGAACAAAAGTTTTGGCGATCGATTGCACAACGAAAAAGTCGACCTTGGACTAGGCATGAACCAATCTGGATTTGTGTGTTTGTGTGTCGGCTGCATTTACAAACTGAACTGCAAGCTTCAACTTGGATAAAATACCTCAGACCTCAACAGCGTATACTCAGTGGCCATAAGTATTTGAACATATGTTTTTTTTGTGGATTTCTCTCATGCCTTTACTACTTTTACGTCTATTTTCAAATATATATAGGGAGGCTTATGTTGCCCATATGGTCTGAAAAATCCCACTGTTGATGAAAATATCAAGCCATGAAAGACCAAAGATGTCTTATTGAAACGTTCCATCCTACTTTCATTTATTCAATAGACTGCGACTTAGAACAAAAGTTTTGGCGATCGATTGCACAACTAAAAAGTCGACCTTGGACTAGGCACGAACCAATCTGGATTTGTGTGTTTGTGTGTCGGCTGCATTTACAAACTGAACTGCAAGCTTCAACTTGGATAAAATACCTCAGACCTCAACAGCGTATACTCAGTGGCCATAAGTATTTGAACATATGTTTTTTTGTGGATTTCTCTCATGCCTTTACTACTATTACGTCTATTTTCAAATATATATAGGGAGGCTTATGTTGCCCATATGGTCTGAAAAATCCCACTGTTGATGAAAATATCAAGCCATGAAAGAGAAATATCAAAACATGAAAATGACAAAATCTTCATGTGTTACTGGATCATTCTTTCCTTTTCACGATAATGAAGCCGGGAGATGAGCAAGTATTTACCAGAAAAAAAATGTGAAAATGTCAACTACGAACAAAGATACATGATATTATCAAAAACTTAAAAAAATGAGATTTTTCATGAGATTAAGGGCCGTATTTTAGAACGTTCCTTAACATTAAGGTCCACCTTAAATCTATTGTTCTCGGTGGTTTTACAATAGACTTAATTAAGGTCGACCTTAACGTTAAGGAACGTTCTAAAATACGACCCTACGCTTCTGATGTAAAGCTGACATCCCATTTGTCTTACCATGCCAATTTATCATCCAATGAAAAGCCACAGTTATCAAGAAATTTGAACTTTTCTCCAAAAAACCTCCATTTTTGGCAAAATTGAACATTTTTTCATGTCAAATGACACGACAATGATGGGCATCTTCAGCTTAATTTTTTTGCAGTTGTGAATGAATTTCCGTTGTCTTCATTTGTAAAAATTTGGTAGTCTTGCACTTCCAAATGTTCGAGATCTCAAAACGGTGATATTTTGATATTCTGATATTTCCGTGATATATTCACTTTTCCTTAAAACTTTTCGAACCAACAGGCCTATTACACCTCAAAATATCACATCCACACTTGAAAATCAAAGACTGATCACTGACTACTGAGAAAGTAAGAAAAAACCTATGTTGCAATACTTATGGCCAGTGAGTGTACATACAGTATACATGTACATAGAGAAACAAGAAAGGGATTCGGATTAGAATAATCGGTGTCTGCTCTATTCGCCATATCTCAATTCGCCTTCTCTCGTTTTGCTATTCCATATCTCGCCTTTTCTCAATTCACCTTTATCTCATCCCAAATCACCTTCTCATATTTCGCCTTCGTTCTATTCTGCCTTTGTATTATTTTGCCTTTTTTTTGCATTTCTTGATTGGCCTTTGTCCCATTCCACCTTCTTCCCAATTTGCCTTTTCTCATTTTGCCATTTCCCATCTCGCCTTTTCTCAATTTGCCTTCGCTCATCTTGCCTTTGTTTTATTCTGCCTTTGTCTTGCTGGCCGTTTCCCAATTCACCTTCGTCCCATCCTGCCACATCCTACTTTACCTTCTCATACATATTTCGTCATGCCTTTTTCTCGTCTTACCATCAGAAAGTGAACCTAGGAGACCACTTTGGCACACGCCCCCAGCAAGAGTTACTTAGGACCTGTTAGTGCATGTTTCAAAGAGGCCACTATCAGCAATTGCTACAGTAGGCTACACATTTTAGGGCTTGACGAGAAGCCTGGCTGTTTCCAGATCAGTTTCATTCATGATAAATCTATAACTTTAATTGGTATCCATGGATCGGAAATGTTTCACTCTATACTGCTGTTTAATCTATCGATGATTTTTCCATTTCTTACTAAAGTAGATGCTCTTGCAGTGATATCGTTCTCTGTCTATGAACGCTCTAATAATCAGGTTAATCCAATATTTGTTGAAACAAATCTTTGGGTGTAGAATATTAGTTTGAGGTCACGGAATGCAATTTTTAAAACCATTCAATTTATGTGCATCACCTGAAGTGCATTTTTTGCCAAAATAATGCTGGGCAAAATATCCCCAGCAGTTGTTCCATGTGAAATCTTGCACTGCAATTTTTGTTTTCATGTGGCTGAGTATGAATACAAAGAAGAGAAATTAGGATGCAATAGGGATAAGTATAAATGGAGGAGAAAGCAAGATGAGACAATAAGAATAAAGACACATTAAGGGCAAGGCCAAGTAAGGATGAGGCAAATAGAATAATTTAGGAGAAAAAAAATGAAATGCCACTCAAGAAAAGGTAAAATGAAACAAAGGCAAAATAGGAAAAGGTAAGATGAGACTAAGGCAAGATGGAACAAGGCGAAATAGGAAGAAGGCAAAATAAGAGCAACGCGAATAAAGACAAAGGCAAGATGAGAGAAGGCGAATTAGGACGAATGCAAATTTACACAAATGCGAATTGAGACAAGGCAGAGTAAGACAAGGCGAAAAATGACAAAGGTAAATAGAGATAAAGGCAAAACTAGAAAAGGCCACTTAAGAAAAGGCAAAAAGAAACAGAGGCAAAATAGGAAAAGGCGAGGTAGGAAAAGGCAAATAGAGACAAAGGTAAAATGAGATAAGGCGAAGTAGGAGAAGGTGAAATGAGAGAAGACGAATCAGGAAAAGGCGAAATGTTTACTTTTTGAAGGCGAGATGGGAAAAAGGCGAAATGAGATAAAGGCGAATAGGGCATGAACCCCTATAATCGCACCGTGTAAAAATAACCACTATTGAATAATTGTTTGTGAAGAACAGGTTTCTTGGACATAACGTGAATGCCTTGTTTTATTAAGCCATCAAAATCCGATCGATCAGAATCAATGGTGGAGAAACAATGGGAAGAGGGATGAGATTGACAGGTGGAGCAACCGTTTAGGTGTTGTCTGATTGCAGAGGGTGATTGGGCGGAAGTGGTGCTCCTTCATCCTGAGGGCCAAATGTTCTCTTAGTCTTACCAATGTAAGTAATGCCAGCGTGATGCTGGCAAGTGAACTTGTAAATGACATTGGCCCTCAGACTGAAGGGGGTACGACTCTTCAGGGAAAGGTAATTCCTTACTTTTTTAAATGTTGTAAATACAACTTGGACACTGATGCAGAAATATCATGTAAAGATTTGGCGGATCTTTTTGGCATAAATTAGTGAGAGCTGACCAATGCAGGGAACCGAGAAAACTGTTTCAACTAAATCTACTTTGGGTGGCATAATCGTTTCTTTCTGAAGTTTTCGCAAAAGGAAGTCTTTAACACAGGATTGAAACATGTGATTAGAGTATCCACCTTGGGCAAAGAGTTCCTGTAGGTAAGATACCTTATTTGAGAATAAATTCCATGAACTATAAATTCCCTAGGCTCTGTGTAAAAGGCATTTCATGAGCTCTATTTTCCACTCTTTCCGGCACATGGTCTTGGCATTCAGTAGCAGCATGTGAAAGTAGGTTTTCTTTAA
>NMRB01006272.1:0-11504 GCA_002633025.1 Notospermus geniculatus
GACAATAGGTGGCAGCACCGCAGGCGTCGCGTGGATAGAGAACCAGTTAGTGAGTGTTTACAACTTGGACGTCCAGCTCCTTTAGGTTTATAGCCTCTTCTATGGCAAGCCGTAGTTTTTAAAAAACCTAGTTTTGTTTAAAAGCAGGTTTCTTTTAAAAAGTTTCTTTTTAAAAAAAGGTGTTTTTTGAAAAAAAACTGTTTTTAAAACAAGTTTATTTTAAAAAACTGTTAAAAATTGGTTTATTTGATTAAATGAACAAAAACGGCTTGGCATACCCTTCTAATGTGAGTACCACTTGAAAAAGAAATGACAGTAAATTAAGGATGCTGTGGGTTGCGTGTTCGATCCCGGTCCCATGTCAGGCGTGGATCTTTTATTTGCTTTGTCATGATATCAATAGCCAGTTTTTACTCCACACCTCCACCACGACCTTACATCTGGGATTTTAGTGTAGGCCTATTTCACTATTTCTGGAGCTTGCAATGCTCACAAAAACTCACAATAACAACTGTATGCTCTATGTTCTTTTTGTGTCTTAATTTTCAGGAACCGCCAGGCAAGCTGAACCGCTGCGTTCAGCCGCTTGACGATGAGGTGTACGAGGCACTTGCGAGGTTCCTAAGCGGAGAAATGCAGTGGGCCGATGTAACAACAAGTGCCCAATTAAAGGCCTACAAGAAGTTTAGATCTTTTAAGTTCGTCCTAAAGAATAGACTGTATCCTGTCACTGGTGAACGTGAAGACAGGATAGTAGAGATAAAAACGCAAAAAATGGTTCCAAAGAAATCGGAAGAAAAGGACATTGTTTCGTATTATTACGAGCAGTTCAAAGGAATAGGAGCCAAAAAACTCTCCCGTGTGATAGGAAATGAATTCTGCGGCATGGGTGAGAAGCTGGTGCGGGCACACTTAGATGCTCTGGTCGACCACCAAAAACACGCCCCTCTCTTCAAGAACAAGGCACCTCTTCGCCCTGTAACATCGTCTGGCGTCATGCAGAGGGTGCAAATCGATCTAGTTGACTTTACAGATATGCCCGTTGAAATTGATGACAAAAAGTACATTTATGTATTGTCAGTTCTCGACATTTTCTCAAGATTCGTTTGGCTCCGTCCGCTGTCGGATAAGTATTCAAAGACTGTGGCATCCGAACTTTTTTCAATATTTGTGGAGCACGGTTGTCCACGAATCCTACAGTCTGACGGTGGTGGGGAATTTAAGAAAGTGGTTTCCAAAATTTCCGCTCTCCTTAACGTCAAACAAATAAGGAGTAGACCTTACCACCCCCAGTCTCAAGGAAAGGTAAGAATAAATTAATAAGATATGATCTACCCATTCACACTTTTCATTCATGTCGCAAACAGATTCATTTTTTTCTGCAAATGTGTGTCCCATTTCCTGAAGTGTCCCATTTATTTCAGATTGAAAGGTCCCATGGAACTTGGAAAGCAAAAGTAAAATATGACATGATGAAGATGTGCAAACAGACCACCGAAAAACGTCCAGCAGGTAGAGGGTGATATATCTATTAAAAAGCAGTTGTGACAGGTCGTGTGACCACCCCAGACATCGGTGGATGTTCTCCCACTTGACCCATCACCCCCGTGCAGTATCTTATATCCAGTAGCAGTGACAGAGAATTGTGTATGTTTTCTGTACAACATGTACATGTGTGACTGTTCTTCACTCAGATAAACAGTCAATTAGGAGCACGCTTGTCTCACAGATCATGGCCTAGTTTTTCTCTGCAACTAAAAGTCCACAGCTGTTCCCAATCAAGCACCAGCACCAGTGGTGCGGCCCCTTCGACGTTTTGCAGGCGTCTGCAAAGGGAAGTGTTTGAACTGGGTCGACGGGCTACCCCTCTATGCTAGGATCTATAATGGTACTCCACATTCAGCATTTGAAGGTAAACATTCATCAAACTAGCAGTAGATTCTGGAAATTACGCCAAGCCTTATCGGGACAAGCTAAATCCACTCCCCGTAATGCCATTGCTGATATTTCTTCTTTGCACACACACACCTTTTGTATAGTACGCAGGCACTGAAGGTGGAATGCGTACAACATGCGTTCAGGGGAAGGGTGTCCGATAGATAATCAGGTTTTTCGTGCGTGCGTACTACATGTACGTGTACATGTATTTGAATGGCCCCATACAGGTGTGAAGGGAAAGAACGCAGTGGATCAAGGACAGGAGTCAAATTTTGTCTGCTTCCTTCAAAATGCACTCACCCAACCTTCACAGGCTAGATATACATGTAATCTTGCGCAAGAAGTGCATCTTAACACCTTTTTTCAGACAAACTCAGCCCTTTCGAGGTGTATTTTGCGCGTCAACCTTGGACACCAGAGGGTACCACAAGGAGCGAAGACGCCAGCGACAGCAGCAAAGATGCTGGAGAAAGTGAAGATGAGGATGATGGTAACAATAGTGATAATGATGATGTAGATTGTAACGGAGATGATTTGGATATCGACAGTGGAGATGAATCGGAGGTAAGCGTTGTCTCACTGTGTTAGTTCAATGGATCAATAGTGTACATTGTATATCCCCCGAAGTCTGAAAAAAGGCATGAAACACATGTATTGGTAGTGCTTAAGACTTTTACTGAATTTTATTTAGCCTCTGTGAAGCCTGTGAAATCAATATAAAAAGGGACATGGATTCTTCCACGACACTATCCTATAACCTAACGTGACAGTACATGTATAAGGTATTATAATATTCTCTTCAGGTTTCCATGGACTCCCAGATAGATAAAGAAGAGCTGGATGCCTTTCAAGAGGCTGCAAATGCCATCAGAAGAAATGCAAAGGCATCATCCGAAAAAGCGGCGGAAACAATGGTCAGGAAGAAGCTAGCGCAAAATCCTCCGAACGTACGATGTGGGCGACAGTGTGTTAGTTCGAGTGCAGGCCAAAGGCAGGCGAAGAAAAAGGGGTCGATCCATTTCAGCCCCCACCGCTTTGGAAGGCACTGTTACCGAAGCAAAGAAGGCAAAGTACAAGTACAAAGTCTCTTTTGAACAGGACGGAGCACAGCAGGAGAAATGGTTCACGGTGAATGACGTCACTTCTCGAACCCGCGCAGAGGAGAAAAAAATGAAGAAGACAAAATTGAACAGACCACAGATACCCGAGAAATATCTCAAGGATTCTAGGCCCCTTTCAAGCGCAGAAGCCATGCTTGATATGATAGAGCTACAGCAGGCGATAAACATGTCACTGAGGGAAAACGCAGCCATTCAAAGTATTCGGGAAAATCTCATCAAAAATGCTATTGCAAATGGATTTGAGATAAGGAACGAAATAGCTGGGGACGGTAATTGCCTTTTCGCTGCCTTAAATGACCAGTTGATCCGCAATGAGATGACCGATTTCACTCCGCTCTCACTTCGGTATGCTATCGTAGAGTTTCTTCGGAGGCACCCAGTAATGGATAATGGCACTAGATTGGAATCGTTTATTGATGGCGATAGCTGGGAGGGCTATTTAGCAAATATGGAGCAAGAAGGTACTTGGGGTGACCATCTCATATTACGTACCGCGGCGGAAATGCTAAACTGCATAATCATTGTAGTAACAAGCTCCCCAGGCCAGGAAGACACTATAACTATTCGGCCGAATAGCCATACTGATACCTACCATGCACTTATTCTCGGACACATGTGGGAGTTGCACTATATAAGCCTTCAACCGTTTTCCCTGAATTGGAGCAACTTCCTCTCGAACATTCCCCCACTATCTCTCTGTCTCGACCACATCCTGGCCCTGAAGATCTGTCGGACACATTACCTTACTCCCCACCACCACTAAGTGTTTCTGGCGATTTAGAAGAACTGCGCGAACTGGCTCACATAGAGAGTGATGAGTTCAGACAGACATTTATCCCACCCGTTATGGAAAATGGCGAGTTTCTCTTGGGCATGACAGCAAAAAGCCAACTGTGGGCAGCGGATAAGTTGAAGAGAAATGGTACAGTTCTCAAAACTGTACCTGGGCATTACATCGTTTCAGAAGACCTCTTTGACGACTACGACAACTTCGTCCATTCTTTGCCGAGAGAAGGAGGGAATAAACGTCTTATGGACAAACTTCTGCGAGTTTGGCTCGCAGCTTTTCGCCGGAACGTAGAATTCGACCGCGACGGCGACTTCGTCAATTTGGATACCAAATCCGCAGCTGAATTTGACAAGTGGAAGAAAAGCATCATGTGAAGTAGACCGTTTTCTTTCTGGCAATCAATAATTTGCTACGTCAAAATAGGGTTTTGACACAATGTTTCTTAGGATACAATCAATGGGAAAGGTAGAAATCCCTCAGTCAGAATCATATATTGGGTTATAGTTCACTGTGTTCTTGTTTTATTGATGTACACCTACTTTTTATGTATATGGGGATGGGGATTTGGCCTAGTGGTTTAAGGCGTGTGCCCCTGAGTGCTGGCGATATGCCATATGCCATATGCGAGGGTTCGTGGGTTCGATCCTGGTAGGAAGCAATGTCTTTCACGTTAGAAACCCGATTTCTATTTCATTTCTTTACTTTTTATGTTAGAGGTCATTGGTGTAATGGTGTGTAATTGGTGTTACGAAGCGTATCTCACAGTATGACCACAGTGTATGTTTCCAAATACATGTACAGGAAAAAAACATGGTGTAACGGAATTTTTTTATAAGAAATAAAAATTCCACTGTAAACATTACTCTACCATCAAGTGTAATATACTCACCATAGGAAGCTTTGATTTTGATCATATTGCTCATTGTAACTTTTTCAAATAGATACCGAATTGAAGAATGACTCTTGTTTTGTGTCATTGGTTATAAGACAATTTCGTACGGTTATTGTCGAGAAGCCCTTTTCTTTGTCCTCACATCCAAAAATGTGGAATCACCCACGACCGGTTGTCAAAACATGCAGTTGATGGTTATTGAGGCAAATTCTTTAGTCCAATCCAGCCATTACGATTTGTTACAATTGTAGGCCTACTGCCCTTGTTGGAATTGTTACCTACTAGTAGGTAATCGCTCGTTAGAGTTCCCTCGGTAGAATTCTGTAGTCCCCCCTGAGAATGTATGCCCCCTCCAGCTGACCATGGCCGCATCCCCTTCCGCTTCTCGGCCCACATTGCTAGTCGTTCTGATCGAGTTTTGTTCCCGCGCCGGCCAGCAGGCTGTCGTCATGCCTAGTGGGTAGCGGTTTAAATTACCGGTAGGCGACGACGGACAGCGCTGCAGCTATTGCTGGAGCATGCCCATGATGTCACCATGATAGCTCACTAATACGCAGAAAAGTTCTCACGGGATGGAAAAACACGAGCGAGGTTGAAACACGAGCGCCATCTGAAAGCCATTGATAAAATGAGTCGATTCCATCGAGGGAATTCTCACGAGGGAATAGTGGTTCCGTCGAGGGAGCAATTCCAGCGAGGGAGCGTAACAGGCAGCAGATGGTGCATGTAGACATCATGAACGACATATCGGCGCTGACATTTGCACTCGACGCCCAGAGCAAAAAGGAGAAAATTAGGGGCCATGTTCATAAAGGGTGTTTAGCCTAATCAGCGTACAAATTCTGCATTACACAGGTTAAACTATTGTGTGATATCCGTATGGTGCTTCACCAGAGGCGTTTACCCGCAGGATAATCACACACGCGTACAACTTTCCTGCGTCTAAGCCCAAGAGCACAAAGGAAAAGTTAAACGATCAGGCAGGCTTGTCTAGAATTGGTCCAACACTTTCTTTTGTCCCCGCACACTGAGATGCAGGAATGTTAGACGCGTGTGATCATCTTGTGGGTAAATGCCAGAGATCAGGCAGCATACAGAAGGCAGAACAATAGTTTTTTAGGCCTTTAATCTGTGTAATGCAGAATTTGTACGCTGATTATGCTAAACACTATTTATGAATAGGGCCCCTAGGAATTTTTAGAAAAATTGGCCAAAAATGAAACAAAGTAAGAAATTTTAGGAACTCAAAAAAATGATTAGGAATTTTAGGAAAATTAGGAACATTTAGCTTATTCCTATATCCGTTTCACACCTGTTTATTTTATTTTTTGTGATCGGGCTTCAATCACAACCTACATTGGAGATATTTTTCGTGAAGTTAGAAGCCTTCTTGGGCAAATGTCTCTATTTTTACAAAGAAAGAATATAAATTTTAAGAGTGACAGTGTTCAAACACACATTTCCTATTGTTTTCTTAGCGACGGGGGCAGCAGTAGGCCAATGCCTAACTTGCTTAGGGAACTAAGTGTCGATTACAGATCACCCAGCGTCATGTGGCTGGTTAGAAGCCAAGCGGATGAAATTGGCATTATCATGATTATACAATAAAAAACGATATGTGTGCCAGTAGTTCGTTCAATTCGTTCATTTCATTGTTTTGAAAACATCCTGTCGTCATTGTGTTGTAACAAGACCAGGGAACGAGATCCAGCGAAAATACAGCGAAAAACTTGGTAATTCTAAAAAAAACTGGTATTACGCTCGAAAGACCAGTTTTTTTCGAAATACCTTGTTTTTCTCCACTTCCTAGCTTAAAACTAGGTAATTCTCGAAAAAGCGTGTTTTTCGGTAGAATTACCATGATTTTCCTAGGTACGACCGTAATACCTTGTTTCTCACATGAATTACATAGTTTCACGTTGAAATACCATGTTTTAAGCGAAAAAGGCCAGGTTGCTTGAATAAAAGTGCCCATCCAATAATTAAACGGTGGACAAGTAGCTGGCAACTATGAGAATACCACCTACAGGTGATGAGGGCCATGAATCCTAAAATTTTCTTTCAACTGCAGTGCTATTTCTCCTGAGTTTCAAAAGCCGGGCACTAATTTTCACCAGGTAACAACAATGCACTTCGTTTTAGTATTCCTTTCTAGGACCAGCACCGCCGCTCATCCAAGATGGCTGCTATGGTGGCCAACTTGAATCCAGTTTCCGTCAATAAGCTTGAAAACGCTTCAAGCGATCAACCTGAAATTTTTCTTGATGGTTTGTTTCTAGGAGGACAGGTTCCATTCGATGACCAGCACCGCCGCCCATCCACGATGGCGGCCATCTTGAATTCGGTTTCCATCAATTAACTTTGAGACCACTTTGAGTGATCAACCTGATTCTTTTTGTGAGCGTCCGTTTGTCTCTGTGAGGGGAAGGTTCATTTCGATGATCAGCACCGCCGAATGTCAAAGATGGCGACTATGGCCGTCATTTTGAATTTATTTGAATTTATTCTTGTAATATCTTGAGAATGCCTTGAGCGATGGCCCTGAAATTTTTGATGATTATTGGTCTCTATCAACGGAACGTTCCTGTTGATCACCAGGACCACAGCACATCAAAATTGGCGGCTATGGTGGCCATCTTGAATTCCGCAGTGTCTCTAAGTTACCTTCAGAACGCTTTGAGCGATCAACCTGAATTTTTTTGTGAGTGCTTGTCTCTATCAGAGGAAGGTTCCTTTTAATGACCAGCACGACAGCTTCCCCCAATATGCCACTTGGACATGCCCACAAACAACATACCTGTCGGGGACATTATGCCACTCTCTGTGTTGCTCTTGTTCTAACAAGATAGTCCTAAAATCAATATGAACTGCATTGTCACAAAAATACTATATTTTCACTATAAGTTTGCACTTTTCCAACAATATTTACGATTATACAAAACTGAGTTGGACGGCAATAACAAAGTGCGTTACTGTTACCTGGTGCAAATTGGTGCCCGGCTTTTGAAACTCAGGAGAAATAGCACTGCATTTAAAAGAAAAATTTAGGATTCATGGCCCACATCACTTGTATGTGTTTCTCACTGTACTTAGTTGCCAGCCACTAGTCCAGCGTTAATTATTGGGTGGGCACCTCTATTCAAGCATCCTGGCCTTTAAGCTTAATATACAGGACAAAATGATGAAACTTTCAACATATGGATCACTAGAACACTGTGTGAGAGCAATTATGTGTACATGGCAATACATGTAATGTGACTTGTGTCTTTGCAAGCATTTGTTACAGGAACACCCCATAGGTCAAAGAGTCTTCCTTGAATATCTCCCGAACCAGTGGATTCTCCAAACTGAAATTTTGCAGGCTCGATTGTTACGTCAGTGCGTATTGCTGAATGAAATTTCGTGAAAATTGATTGATACTCATTGCCTGAAAAAGTAGGTCAAAAGTCACGCACACATCAAATGACCTTGAAAATGTCATGACCTAGAAAATTAATCGTGTTTCATATCATTGGAAAGGGAATTTTCTGCCCTTTCTAATGACACCAAATTTATGCAAATCGGGTCATGGGTTAACGAATTATAGCCAATTTTCTGTTTCAGTGTCATCGATTTATGCAAAAACTGCAAAATTTTCAAAATGCTCTATATCCGTGAAAAATGATCTGAACGAACTAAAATTTGGCACGTTGCGGTTTCTCAAGGATGTCCACATGTATGCCAAATTTGATCAAAATCGGAGGGGGGCCGGAAAAAAATTGAGTGGTTTGGCATGGAATGACCCTTATGTAAAAGTTCGAAATTTTGCCATTTGCTGGCACGCTTCGTAACTGCTAGGGCTACTGACCTGAAACTAACCTATGTCAGTTTACCGACGGCACCAAGTTTCGGCGGGTCCGATTCGATTCTTAGCTTGGCCACCAGGTGGCAAAAACAGAACTGAAGGTTTCTGGGTACCCTCANTTTTCTGAATTCCCTGTAAATATTACTTGCCATGGCTGAAAGTCATCAGTGTTCTGTGTTCTTTTTGTCTGTGACACAAGTTGTAAGGAAACTGAACTCAATAAAGTTTTTGATTGGGTTCATCCCCGATTCTGCAGGCATACATTTTCTTTGTACATGTAAATGTAACTGTTGATGGTGAGTTCTGACACTGGATTCAGGCCATGAAACATCATCTCCACAGTCAAGGTACCAGTATTCAAGGGGATGTCATGGCATTCTAGGTATAACCCTGAAACTACTTGGATAACAGTTCCTTACTATTCTATTGTACAACATTAGTGAGTAGATATCATTTAAGTAATATGTACAATTTTGAGACTTCACTACACTAGCACATGATTGGAGAGTGACTGGTGAAGTTGTACATGTGTATCATGTATGGTTCTGAAAGTAGTACCTGGTTCCTGTTCATTGCTCTTGAAATTGAATAAGTAATTCTGTACTATATCGTAGTTACGTGTTCTATTCTCTTTCTAAAATCTGTTTATTCACCTTTGCATGTGGATGTCTGTGGTAAGATCTCAATGCATGAGCAATACTACTGCCTGTAGGGCCTACTTCACCTCATTGGAAGCTGAAACTAGGACATGGTTCCTTCAATAATGAACAATGGCAGAACCATCCAGTCTCATCAGGATCAATCTTCAACAATCACTTTGCATTATTAGTGAGAATGTGATCTGAAATTCCTGCCAGGAGACTGAATTGTTCCTGATGAGTTAGATTTTAGTTCTTCAGATCAAGGGAAATCAGTTTATCGGACTTTATTATGGTGCCGTTTTTGATGCAAAATTTCTGCCCCGTTGAAAAATAATATTCAGTGTACATGCATGAGCAATGGCGGAAGAAGGCACCTGGTGTTAGTGCTTCAGTGCGTGAATAAGGAGAAATGCATCTCAGCATGATGGAATCCATATAGAATATATGAACACAAGGCAAGGTGGGCTGCACAAGGCTTTGTTAACCATCTTTAAATTGTCTTGATTTGTATATTTAAATCGGAGAAAAATACACATTAGAATGTATATGAGGAACGAAGTGTTTCAGTTTTTAGCTTGCCTATGTAAGCTTAACCCCGGTAATGATCAATAGCAATATCGGAGCAGGCCTTCACTGGCCACATTAGAAAGGATTCCACAGCCAGATAGACCGGATGTCGTCGCTGATTGTGGATGGACTTTTACACTGGCACTGCTGATCAGGCCGAGCAGTGGTGTCCACAAGAGGCTTGGGAACTGATCATCTGGCCGTCATTCAGGACCATGGACCATGTCAGATGATGATCACCTATCGTTTCCTGGATTTTCCCGTTTAAGGTAGTCTCACCTGACCTCCAAGCATTGTTGGAGACCGTCACTACCTTTTCGAATCAATAGAATGGTGTTTAAAAATGCATGGTAAATATTCCTGGTTGAGAAACCTTACCAAAAGTTGATAAGATAAAACAAAACAGTGGAAACATTAGGGAGGTTGAGATCAGCGACTTGTCACGTATACGGATAGAATTCTGTGCAACGAGGACAGACTCTATGTACGTTTCGATCCATGTACGTACATGTGTAAGGATCCGTGATAAGTCGCTGATCTCAACCTCCGTAATGACTTGTGTGTGGAGCACACATCAAATGGAAAAAGTTACGGAATGAGGAGCCCCCTCCATCTTTTGCAAAAGAATTCGTGATCCACGTGACTAACATCCCCTCTCTCCTTGATGAATTCGTGTATTAATGTCAAATAATTCCATCCAATGGCTAACATTCCATTGGAGCTTGTTCTATCATTACGGCTGTAATCGAATAATATTTGCAATATCAGACCATGCTCCGTCGTCGGTGTCCATGGCAACCGAATCTTGCACGCGGTTTTTTAGATTCGTCTCCCAGCGCCATCTTACAGCAGTGGTGGAGACGAATCTATTATATTAGCCTGCGGGTATCAACTGATAGACGCACTCTCGCCCCAGGCAATGTCCACGTGGCATTGTGCCATGTAATGGAATACATCAGTGACCTAGGAAATAGGCCAGCGTGTACTTGCAGTAATAAATACGTGATTTACTGTGACCTGCAAAGTGCCATGTGGTGAAACTATAATCGTTATTCAGATAACTTAATGGCCATTCGATACAGGTATTTCACTCTGTACTATTGTTCGAGGAACAGGCAAAACTTTTGGCTAAAAGGCGGTACTGCGAGTGAAACATTTGCGTCGAGGTTACTGTATGGCACGCCATTTCACTGATGCGCAACAAAGTTTTCATCTCGCAAGAAAATGCCGTGCCGCTCATATGTAGGCCTACTCATTTGTCAAAAAGGGACAAATTTGTTAAGGATGTGATTCCTTTCATTCCCCTGAATTTCAAATCGAGCTGTGTAGATTTTATCTAAGCACGACTCACCACCAGCAGCTGACGAACACTTCATCGGCGAAACACAGACCTTGTAATTTGCGTTGATACCGACTTGAGGATAGCTTTCATGACTTTCACAACGTCGTGAACTTTTGGTTTTATTTCTCTGGGATGGAATGAAATCGCCTCGAAAACTGTTTGGTTGGATTCCTGATAAAATTTCCTTTCCAATGACATAAAGTTTGCCCGTGTTGGTCATTTCTACGAAGATATATTTAGCCCTACTTGATCTGGCTTTGCGCCATAAACCATGCAGACGATCTCCATGAGTGTGTCACCTACGATGTTTCTAGTCTGACCCACATGTAACATGCCTAATGAGCAGAAAAATAAGCTATGATGGACACT
>NMRB01006273.1:0-12726 GCA_002633025.1 Notospermus geniculatus
ATGTGTGCATGCATGCATGTCAGATGTGTGTCATCTCATATCATAGGCTACATCATCATGTCATACATACACCGTGGAGAATCGCCAGCGCATTAGCCGAGTTTCTCAGGTGGCAGCACTGTGATCCGAGTCGGAACATGGCGGCTGTGTCACAAATGTCAAAGATGTCAACTCCAAAGCGGGGAAGCAAATGTACCGAAGATGAAAGGTATACACGCTTAGACCATGCCTAGGATGACCTCCAGTTTATCGTCTATTAATCTAAAGCTTCCTTAATTGGATTTACGCTGTCGATTTTACATTTGAAGTGGAAACGTTCAAGTGACGGGAAGTGTCACTGCGGTCAATCAAACAACCGGCCTACACTACGAACATTTCCACTTCAAAGAAAGAAACAACACTCCTTCAGCACCTATATTTCGGCGTGTTCTATTGCAAATTATCACTAGATCATCCTCGAATTGACTTAAACTCGCTCACCTCTACCGAAACTCTCCATCTTTCGCTTTTTAGTCGGCAACACACAATTCAATATGTGACACAGCCGCCATGTTTGACTCGGATCACAGTGCTGCCACCTGAGAAACTCGGCGAATGTGCTGGCGATTCTCCACGGTGACATAGGCTAATGTATCCTGCACAGCATAGCCATAGAAAATGGGCAGGTAGCCCTAGGCCTACATGTAGGCCTAATCTGGACGCAGGGCCGTAGCTAGCTTTTTTCGCTGGGAGGGGGTATGAGCTCTACGAAGGTGGGTTTTGCCTTCCTGCACCTGCGGCAAAGCGGCCGGTTTTGCCGGGGGGGGGGGGGTGACAAACTCCTACGCACTGCAGAGGTCAGTCGGTTTCACCTTAATAGTGACACTGCCTTTAAGTTCCTTCTAATTCTACATTAATTTCAGGTGATTTTTTTCACATCAGATTTTGAAACATGATGCTCTATCTTGCTGCAATGGCACGTGTTTGAAAGTGGTCAGTCCCCGTCGTGTATTGAATTTTTGTAATGTAACGCACACATGAATACGGTAAATGGTTTCTATTTTCAGTGGGACCTCATCTGTGGTCAGGCGTATAAAGTCAGCATGGTGCAGTCCACATTTATGTTCGGCGTTTTAATCGGTGCCTTCCTATTCGGAATACTTTCTGATAAATATGGCCGATTCTGGACTATGATATATGCGATCACTGCCCTCACAATTGCGTCCTTCCTTTCCTCTTTTGCTTATAACTTCCACCTCTATTTGGTCCTTCGATGTGTGGCCGGGATTCACAGCGGCGGCACCGTCCTTGTGTCTTTTGTAGCGCTTACAGAACTAATCGGGTCGTCAAAACGAGCGTTCTGCGGGATGGCCTTACAACTCTTCTTTGCTGCTGGTATAATGATATTTTCCCTGTTGGCCTACCTGATACGAGATTGGAGGACGCTTTCAGCTGTCACATCCTCGTCAGGAATTGTGTTCACAGTTTTAATTTATTGGTAAGTTCGATTTTCTTCTGCGAATGTCTATGAAATTTCTATAAAAGATATGATTTTGAGCACTTTGAACGAAAATGTAGTGAGCATAGTGCATTTGACATACTTCACTACGAGTAAAATGATTTTGTGACGCCGTCATAATGAATCGTGTCAACCTTGACAAGTTGGAAGCCCACACATATATAGGCCTCTCCAACAAAGATGGCGGTCAAACAGTTCTCACCATATGGCGTCAGAAGCTTAATACCATTCAAAGGCCGCTGGCAGACTAAGCTGGTCATGCAGGCCTTGGGCACAAAAGTTTAGGTAAAATGAGAGGATGTGTTTGGGAGTGCTGTATCATGCTTGGACAATGAATGGCCAAGACGTCATGCCGGAGAACTACATGTAGTAGGCCACCGTCTATAAATGTCTGGCAAGTTGATGAATCTGTAATAATATATTTCAGGTTTGTGCCAGAAAGTCCAAGATGGTTGCTCATTCAAGGGGAAAAAGAACGCGCTGAAAAAATACTTGAGGACATCGCCAAGAAAAATGGGGCCAAAATAACAGACCTTAGACTAGCCCAACCTGCAAAGCGTTCAGATGGGAAAACATATTCCATGCTTGATTTGTGGCAGCATAAAGTCCTGAGGAAGCGAACACTAATTCAGATTTATGCTTGGTAAGGACTATAGACTAGACTGTTTTCCATGCTGGAAGAAAACATCATAATGTCGATTTGACGCATGGGTACATCATGTACATACTCGTTGAGTACACTCGGCCACAGTGTGTATCCGACGTCTCGGTCTCCTACACACTGGCACTTTACCCGTGCTGCCACCATGCGGTCTTCACGACTGTTTATCTCTAAAAGTGCCAGACGCGGAGTGTGACTTTCCGAAGGGGTGAGCCCGTAGCGTCTGGCAAAGCGAGACTAGCTCGTTGGCAAAGCGCTCACTTTCCAATGCATTTTCTATTGAAAATCCTCTGAAAATTATATCCCCTCTGTTTTGAATTTTACAGTATATTTTAAAGTGTTACAAGTGTTACCATATATCTGGGTTTTTTTCAGGTTTGTCAATAGTGCTGTATACTATGGGCTAACCATGAGTGCAGGTTCCCTGGGAAGCAATATGTACATTAGTGTTGCCATATCGGGTGCGGTTGAAATTCCAGCCTACATCTTCACCATCATTGTATTAAGCAGGTAATTACTTCTCAGTACATTTGTTCATTAGACCATATCCACTCCCCGTGGATATGGTCTCTTGTTTTTACTGGCCAGTTGCCGTGAGGCAAGGCTCGGTGGTTTTTGACACGTTTCACCTAAACCGCTGCGTGCCAAAGGCTGAAATTCGGCCAGTATACTCATTACAATCTGCTATCAGGCCGTTCCAGGATGGAACGGACGGTGCCGCCGCCGCGGCAAAGATTGGAACTAATCTACGCTTGTATCATTGCGCTTCAACAAAATAGTTCATAGTTCGTTTTCTGACAAGTTTTGCTTCCCACATGTCCTAAGTTTATTTATTATCACAGTAAAATTGTACAAGCATGAACAAATGTTGCTTTCTTTGCTTATTATGTTGTTTTCGATTCCATATTTATGTTTATCCTGTAGTTGTGAGCAGAGGTAGGCCTACCGGTATATCGGTTCGCAAAAGTAGGCCTCGGCTAAGGTGCCAAAGTGAGCATGGCGAGGTCTTTCTGCGCTGCTAAAACATGTAAAATTTCGTCTTAGTAGGCTATCAAAAAATTGCAGCGCTGCGTGGAGTATGGCGCTGCTAATTTCAAAATTCTACCGTTTAGTATTTCATTCGACCCACACACAGTATGAACAGGCATGTGCACACACTGTCCCTCTCTGGACACTGGATAGATGGGGGGGGGGGCGTGGAATGGGTGAAGCCCATTCTCCAAGGAGTTGCCCCCGGAAAAATTTTTGGGTAGGCTTAAAAGTGCCGGAAACGCGATTTCCTGGCACCTGGCCACGCCAAATTGAACTTTCTCCTGAAAATAGGCCCAAAGCGGTGATGTAATTAAATTAAAATTTTCGCTGCTCAGCGGCTGAATGGGAGAGGGCTTGCGCCAGGCACACCCCCTGGATCCGCCACTAGGCCTACTGTACACTGCATCTTGCATTAAAACTTCATTTCCATCTTTTCCACGTTTTAAACCTGGATATGGTCTACAATTCGCTGTTAAGCGAATTGCTCAACTCTAGTTTGTATTTGATTTTTCCATCAGGGCCGAAGCCATAGCATTATTGGCCCTGGTAAGTACGGAAGAGGCCATCTCAAGCTACTCATGTTCCTCACTTGGATGGGGTCTTTCACTTGCCTTTGCAAAGACTCAAGGTACAAGGCACCACGACTTACTGTCCCATGTGACGGACGTGAAGAGCCAGGGGTGATTAATCCATGTGGCCTGGGCTGGATTCGAACCAACCCGGGCATTGCCGCTTGCTAGCAGAAGAAGCAGACGTGATAACCGCTATGCTATTGAGGCTTCTCAGTCACGTCAGTAGTTTGTCTCAGTTGGTCACTGTCTAGCATCTGCACCTAGTGGAAGGTGGACAAGCTACTGTCTCAAAAAGGCCAAGCTAAATTGAATTGTTTTTGAACCACGTTTGATCCAATTCCAATAGAATCTGAATGTTGTTTTCCAGCCTTGTGTCCTAAAGCATACATTGTTAAAAGTACTTCTTTTTTGTTTTTCTAGAATTGGACGGAAGCCAGTTGTCTGTTCATATATGGTTATCGGAGGGCTGTCTTGTATTGGAGTCATGATCATTCCTGCAGGTTTGTGAGAGGGATTATATTTTGCAGGTGATGGGGATTTTTGTCAAGAAGTGGGCGTGGTCTTCTAGGTGGCTCACGGCAGGGTGGTTTAGGGCGGCATGGGGTCTGTTGGGTTAATGAATGACTTGAGAAGAGTGATTACCTAAAAAAATTTTTTTTGTCTTTTCAGGTTATATGAAAACAGTAACTGCTCTTGCCATGGTTGGAAAACTAGCCATTGCAGCATCATTTGCTATTATCTACATATTCTCTGCTGAATTATTTCCTACTGTGATAAGGTAAGTGTCTCTTGTCGGTTTCAGTCTTTCATTGTCTGTGCGAATTTCTCTCATAAGGGATCATCTCAAAATTCATTGATGCCCCAAAAGACGAAAGTATTTCGTCTCTCTGTGGACCCCCTACCCCCTCCTAAAGACTAAAAGACGCAGATGTCTGGCATCAAGGTTTTATTCCTCAAAAAACGTGTTGTTTTTACAGAAATGCCATGACGATGATGTATAAAAACTTTAAAAGTGACATGGTTTAAATCCGTGCGAGTGGTGCGCCTCTGCAGCATGTGCCCCCAGCATGGCGGCTTGTGACGTCATTTGCAAGGCCTCTATTGACGACCGGAAGTAGTCAAGCTGGACATGCGCAGGAGGTTGGGGGAGGGGGCGTCGAAGAATTGTCTAGCCGAAGGTGTCAGTGTGTGGGGACATCGGATTGGTGCAGTCCGGTTGGGGTTTCTATCGAGTGTCGTTATTGGCTAGAGTAGAGGAAACTACTGTGGCCTGTGCGTAGTGTATACTTTTTGTATGGGCCTACAGAGGCCCAGTAGGGAGTTACATGTACATGTATGTGTTTTGTTGTAGTTTGCTGATCGAACTTTTTTTCAAAATTTTGAAAGTGATGCCACAGGTGAAAAAAAGACGAAAATTAAGCCAGAGAATTACTGACCCCCTCCCCCCCAGACGAAATACTTTCGTCTTTTGGGGCATCAATGAATTTTGAGATGATCCCTAACTGGAGCACATCGTTAACCTGATTTTAACGTTTTACTTTTCCAGAAACGTTGGTATGGGTTTGACGTCAGTTGCTGCACGATTTGGAGGAATAATGTCCCCTCTTGTCATTCTTCTTGTAAGTGTTACATGATCAGTGTGTACAGTGACATAAGCAGTGGTTCAACTACATAAATCGCTGTGCTTACCAAGGGGATTTTGCAGGTACGCAAATCGCCGAGTCTAAAGACCAGCAGACCCATGTCTGAAACATAGATGAGAGTTTTCCGGGAATTCCCGGATTTCCGGGAGCGGGCACTGCCCAAAAAATATAGCTTTTTCGATTTGGCTTCGTTCCGGCACCTATGCTGTTCCCAGTCCCGGTTTTACATCCAACCACTAACAATCCTAGATTAGTTCCATGATCTACCGCTAGGATTTGATGACGGCGATGGCGCCAAGACATGCAAGATGGCGGTGGGCCGTCGGAAGGCCATCGAATGGCAGATTTGGGACATGACTTCTGGGGTCATGGCTAATTTCCGGGAATTTTTGGAAATGGCACTCTCATCTATGCTGAAATCCCTGTGCTTATTAGCCTGATCGAACTCGAAGGGGCTATGCCGGGCCTATTTTAGAGACGGGTATTTTATGTAGTGTAACTGCGAAATCCCCGTGTCTACCTGTAGTTCCAAGCACTCCGACAGACGGCAATGTAAATCGATGAGTCATGCACATGCGTATAGGCTATTTCCCACCTCCAGTAGCCACTTCATTACGGAGAGTTGCCTACCGGTACATGCAGTGCCCTTATCGCCGGGTTGCGGAACTTATTACCAATCGCATTTTAAATCATGGTGTAACCGCTCGCCGTGCATTTTCTGGTTCGGAAAAAAACTGTGTCTCAAAAAGCATGGGATTTAGATAGGTTTAACCAGGGCTATAGCCACAGCTCTATCTGGTACATGTATTAGACTGGCACTCCCTGTTCAAAAGCTTCACAAACATGCAAATTCAGGGACATTCAGTCTTGTGGCTTGTACTGTACTTCTTTATTTTGTGTCTACAGGTTGATGTTCATCGTGCCTTGCCATACCTTATCTACGGGATATTGGCCTTCACCGCCGGCCTTCTCTGTTTTGGACTACCCGAGACATTTGGTAAACCAATGCCTGATACCTTTGATGATATTGATGATGAAGATGCTTTTACAAAGATGGGCAAACGAGGAAAAAAGATCACGGACGACCGAATCCGACTCTTACAGGATAAGATTGAAGAACATAACGAATTTGAGCAAGTTTATCATGTATAAAATGCAGTATGCGCCAACTCAAATTTATGCTGAGTTTTTATGCAGAGTTTTGCAAGTGTACCTCCACTCTGTCATTTTATGGCATCAGTGTTGAAGCCAACTGCTTTTATATGACCTTAAGTTTTTAACTCACCTGTCAGCTATAGTCGTCATGTGGTGTCCGTCGTTGTCGTCCGTTAGGCCATGAGAATGAAAGTTCCTGTTTTGCGTCCACCGCCCGCATGTCCCGACAGCACCCCCCAAAAAAGTTCATTATTTCAAATTTCATTATTCCCAAAAAAATCCCCAAAAAATCGCACAAAACACAACAAATGCTCTATTCCCAAGCATCCATATCGTCAAATCTGCACAGTAAACACATCTTGCGCCTCACCTTCAGTAGCGTCGGCCGTCACCAGCGAGCTGGCTACGAAGACCTTGTCATGCTTTCATTCATTTAGGGCCTACTACTCAAGATACTAGTAAATGAAATGAAAAGTGTCATGATCTAACATGTTTTGATGACTTGGAAAGCTTGTAGAAATAAAATAATGAATAATGAAAAAAAGCCTCATCACTTTTCATTTTTGCTCGGACGCAAAACAGGAACTTTCATTCTCGTAGCCTTAGCCTACGGTAGTTATCAGGGCACATTTTGTAACCGCTGCGGGGCTGTTGATCTCAAACATGGTAGATATATATCCATAGGTCAGATGACCTATGACACCAAGATTCGGTCTGATTCAATTCTTGACTTGGCCACCAGGTGGACATAATTTACTCCAAGTGAGAATGGTTTGACCTTGAAATTTTGACCATAATCTTATCAGCCTCGAGCTCAAGGCTTGCCCTGGAACATTTCGATTTAACAAGCCACAAATTAAGCAGCCTGTCAAGGACATTGTCAGACACCAAACTGTGATTTGCCAGGTGCCACAAATTCAGTAAATTACAGGGTTTACTGCAATAATCCATTACAAGGCTGGCACTGAATCTGTGGTGGCAGACACCAAAATAAACTGGTCTGCCACTTTGTCAGATGCCTTTCAACAAATTACTTTGAGGCTTGCGATTTAAAGGAGCACGGTATTGCCACTTTTTCTCGACAGCCGGCGCTACTGCGCCACTCTCCAACCCAGGGACCAACGACGTATTGGCGAGTTGACACGATTTCCTCCGTACATTTTGTAATGCATTTTTGTGGTACGTCTTACTACCGCTAGGTGGCTCCCTCTACGTCGGCAGTCAAATGACGCATTTGGGATCCAATACCGTGCTCCTTTAACATTTGTCATTTGTTCTTCTGGTATATTCACCCAGGTGAGCACATGGTCCATGGACCATTTCATTTATTAGTGCCTGATAGGGAATCATACATTCCATGTTCTCTCATCTTGATCATGTTGAAATATTCAGGCCTAGGTTCATCTTGGACTCATTAGAATATGAATACATGTAAATGTCATGCTGGGTAGTAAACGGCCAAATTTTACTCGGGACCAATGCAATTTACCGGTTTGATGTGATTTAGGCCTTGAAATTCGGAATTTCCTTAACGAAATATTGGTCTGAACTTGGTTGATGAATCTTTAATTGTGTCTGGCTGGTGTAGTTGCTCAAGAAGTATGTGTTTTGACCATGAATCTCAGTAGTTTTACCTGAACTGTCTTCTCCACTGCCAGTACGAGCTGGCCTTCAGGCATTCTTACCAATAAAATCATCACTGTTCATCATGTTCAAGTTTGTCCCCAATGTTTCGCCTTTTCCTCTCACGTAATTTATTGACTATTGATACATATTCAAATCATTTGGGGTCAAAGCATGTCCCGAATAAAGAAACTTGAAATTTCACCGGCCTCAAGTGTTTTGTTTGGATTTTTTTGAGAGATTTTTTAGGTTATTTTTGAGGACGCCTTCAGATTGGTCATATTGAATCAAATGATCTCAGTAGCACACTAGGCCTATGCTTTAGTAAAAAAATGACCGCCATCCTTTTCATCACTTGAGAAGTTTGATGCATTGTGATACCATTGATTACTAACTCTTCGTCAAGTGGGTTCGATTCTGGTAGGAAGCGATGTCTTTCACCTTAGAAACTTGTTTCTATTTCATTCTTCGTCAAGTAAATAAGGTTATCAAATTCCTATTTAAATAAAATATATTTTTATCTGTATATTATAATAAAATTAGTGATGAACTCTTTAAAGGAGCACGGTATTGCCACTTTTTGTCGACAGCCGGCGCCACTGTGCCACTCTCCAACCCAGGGACCAACGACGTATTGACGAGTTGACCCGATTTCCTCCGTACATTTTGTAATGCATTTTTGTAGTACGTATTACTACCGCTAGGTGGCTCCCTCTAAGTCGGCAGTCAAATAACGCATTTGAGATCCAATACCGTGCTCCTTTAAATAGCTTGGTTAAATCGACATCAAATGTCACACAGAAACGAAGTTAACGTAAGCTTCAAAAAGACATCACATGGACAGAAATTAGGTCATCACCATGGTGATTCCCTTCCGGAGCGACAGATGATTGGTTCGCCCATCCACCAGTAGTCAGGAAAATCCCCATGACGATGACCTCATTTTGGCAAGATTCAAACTTGTTCTCAGTATGTGTGTGTACTGCAAGTGAGCATGAGTGGTGGGGGGGGGGAGATATCTCACGTGTAAATAGCATATTTACACATGTAAATAGCATATTTACACATTCACATGTAAATGGCATATTTTCACATGTAAATAGCATATGATTTATGAAGGGTCTGGACTTGGAGGAATTATACTGACAGTACAATTCCTCCAAGGTCTGGAGAGGGTTGGTATGATATGTAGATTCTTTTCACTTTTGCGAAAAATACCAGAATTAATTGTTAATTGGTACATAGTTCCTGGTACTTTTTGTACTGTTTACAACATGTTCATGTTGTAAATATGCTGCCATATTTGTGATTTAACATCCTGTATCTATCAGAAAAAATATTCTATGAAATAATAAATATTTAGATTATGCACGTAAGTCAAGGACGCAGTTTATGATTTGTTTCATTTGTGGGTATGGCACGCCAAAGCGGAATTTATTCAACCCTGTGAAAAACATGTCAACATTTGAGAAACACATGTCAACACAACGAAATACCCGACAAGAATTTTTCAAACATGTGTCAACTTTCAAAAAACATTGACAACATTTTCAAACATATGTCAACATTTTTTTCGTTCAACATTCTTGAAAATTTTTTTTCAACATTCACGACTTCTTGAAAAAAATCGTTCAACATCTTGAAAAAATTTTTTCAACATTCACATGACTTCTTGAAAAAATTCGTTCAACATCTTGAAAAAATTTTTTCAACAATCAAGTGACTTCTTGAAAAATTTCGTTCAACATTCACGTGACCTATGGGTGGTTATATCCGCAAAAAGTAGACATTGACACAACAGAGACACAGATCACAAAATCAGACACGTGCTTTTAGAAAATAGGGTGGAATTTGATTGGACGTTGTTGCATGGTGATGTCCCATCATGCCTCAGCACAAATTAACATAAAAGGGGGCGCTGCGTTCGCTTTCGTGAAAATCGGCTTTTACTGAACATGTGCCCTGTGGTTAATAGTTTTTTTGTAATTGCCTTTGTATCTACAAAATGTCTGGCGCAAAACTAAAATAATAGGTGGCGCTGCTGAGATAGTAATACTTTTACGTTTTTGGTCATAAGTTCTGATTGGGTTAACTTAATTGACCTAATTCTTGTACATTCTACATGTACACATGTCTGTGCATCCGTACATACATGTGCACGCAATAGGAGCTGTCAGCGAGTTGACCACTAGGTGTCACTAGGGCCCAATTCAATGCATCTAGCGGACCCAGTCATTATCGATCGAGCAGCGATCATAATAGATTTCCTGTACATTTGGTCCGCTAAGACTGTGCTGCCATCTGTTAGCAATATGCGCGGCTGACTGCTCCTATTTGCCGCATTGACCCCTTCCTCCATTTTGTCAGTAAAATAAGACAGTCAGTAAGATAGCATGCTGAGACCACCTCTCTACTTTACTGACAAAGTGGAGGGGGGGGGGGGTTAATGCGGAAAATTGCATACATGTAGGCCTATGTACGGATGCATAGACATGTGTACACGTAGAATGTACAAGAATAAGGTCAATATGTTAACCTAATCAGAACTTATGACCAAAAACGTCAAAGTATTAATATCTCAGCAGCGCCACCTATTATTTTAGTTTTGCGCCAGACATTTTGTAGATACGAAGGCAATTACAAAGAAAATATTAACCACAGGGCACATGTTCAGTAAAAACCGATTTTCACGAAAGCGAATGCAGCGCCCCCTTTTATCTTAATTTGTGCTGAGGCATGATGGGACATCACCATGCAACAACATCCAATCAAATTCCACCCTATTTTCTAAAAGCACGTCTCTGATTTTGTGATCTGTGTCTCTGTTGTGTCAATAACTACTTTTTGCGGATATAACCACCCATAGGTCACGTGAATGTTGAACGAAATTTTTTCAGAAGTCACGTGATTGTTGAAAAAATTTTGTCAAGATGTTGAACGAATTTTTTCAAGAAGTCATGAATGTTGAAAAATTTTTTTCAAGATGTTGAACGATTTTTTTCAAGAAGTCATGTGAATGTTGAAAAATTTTTTTCAAGAATGTTGAACGAAAAAAATGTTGACATATGTTTGAAAATGTTGTCAATGTTTTTTGAAAGTTGACACATGTTTGAAAAATTCTTGTCGGGTATTTCGTTGTGTTGACATGTGTTTCTCAAATGTTGACATGTTTTTCACAGGGTTGAATAAATTCCGCTTTGGCGTGCCATATGTGGGCTACGGTACCAAATATCCAAATTAAAGCTGAACTGCATGCATAAAACCAAGGCCACGCACGTTTTTAAAAAAACGCCGTGCGCCACAGCGCGGGCAGTACCTGAAATAACCTGGGACATCCGCCATGTTTTAGTGGGACTCCAAACATGATAGTGCACCCAAGCATGCAGATGGCAGCACCTTATTTGCGTCCAGACCACCAACAAGCGGAAGTCATGGCTAAGTAAGTCTAAGTCGCGCTGAAAACGCTGTACCAGTAAGTAGCATGAGTAAGTCGGGGCACATGTGCGACGTGTAGGCCTAGATACCGGGGACCTTATTCACGAAGCTCCCCGTATTACTTAGCCTACGGGAGTACGCAAACTAATTTGTCCTTTTGCGGACAACCTGTTGTTAACTATCAGCCTGACAAAGGATTTGCGTACACTTCAAGTTCGACACGGGTTTTTTATGTAGTGTAACAAGGGCTTATGTGGTAGGGTGTATATGGAACATAGGCCTAGTCATGAGTTAAGCAATCGTTGTGCAATAAGCGCCATTCTTCTGTCTGTTCAATTCAAATTTTATATCACATGAGGAAATCGACAGATGCGCTGCGGTTTCTTCAATGATTACCTCAGACCTAGTAGTTATGTCATAAACCGTCGGTCACTTGCTTCGATTGCAATGCGATGTAACCTTAAGTTGTTAACTGACCAATGCGCTGACGGAAAATAACAGGCTCATTTTTGGCCCACCTGTCTGAATGAAATAGCCAGCTGTGATTTTGTCCTCACCACTGCACAACATACAATGACGGATCTTATGCATACCCATGTGGAGGTTTGCTCTGCATACTCTGGACTGGACACCTTAGAGGCGAGGATGAAGTAAGTTTTTCCAAGCAACACACCATGCAGTTGCTTCCCGAAATTTCATAATAATGTTTGCCGTGTTATAAAAGGCACACAACATTTCCGAGTACAAATTATTCTAATTTGTAACCGTCCAAATACCCCTGTGATTGCAGACCATCCTTACGACTGCAGTGCCGCCCAACGCCTTTCTTAGCAACGACTCGAAATCGTCCCACCGACTGCAGCGCCGCTTAACGTCCTTCTTAGCAACGACTCGACTGAGATCGTCCCACCAACTGCAGCTCCGCCCAACGTCTTTCTTAGCAACGACTCGAGATGGTCCCACCGACTGCAGCGCCGCCCAACGTCGTTCTCAGCTCGGACTCGAGATCATTTCAAGGGTCTGGCTAGATCAAGAGTGTTTCGAGGAGGTGTCATGGCGGCAATGTGCTATTTTTAGAAAAGCACATGGCCGGCTATAAATAGCTCT
>NMRB01006277.1:0-12706 GCA_002633025.1 Notospermus geniculatus
TAGTGACTAGCCAATCAGCGAAGCTCTCCTTATTTTGAATTTTCGGAATAAGCAATTACAATGAAAATTGCGTTCCGTGCCAGACCCTCGGTTGACGACCTCGGAGTATTACCGAGGAGCTAGTTGCGCGAGACTATCATGGTACATGTAGTCAAATTGTTTACATTCAATGTTTGTAAACATGGATGTTTACATTATGTTATTTTGGACTTTTGGAACATGCCAACCCACCAAAATGAACACTTTTGGAGTCAACAGAATTTCTATAGGGGCATGCCACCAACAAATTACTCATAAGACAAAGAAAGCCTGGACATAAACAAACAAAATGTAAATAAACAATGGATTTCGTGACCCGCGAAAATACCCGTGATATATTATCTTTAATATCCTCTTAGTAGGCAATAAATTCCCGATGTGAGGACTGTAATAGATTCAAGATGGCGGCGTTTGATTCTCTATTCAGACACCTTGACTGGCGCGATCAATTCGCTTTAACAAGATTTCAAAAAAGTCGATCGCCGACGCTTTCACCATCGCTGATGAAAAAAACTGCAACAATTTAGAACAATGTCCATATTTCCTAGTTCCACTGTCCACCAAAAGATGGCGTAGCACATTTCGGGGTTCTGAAAGTGAACGGTACAATGCTGTACTGCCGCAAAGAGTCAGACTCCTGAAAGTACCCGTTAGTTGCCGAGTTCAGAATCTTCGTCGAAGTCGACGCTATGAATTGGGGAACCCGCTCACCGACAGGTCGGCGCTGCGAGCGCTTGTACCGAAACGACGTCATTGACGTCATTTTAGGTGTCATTGACGTCATGTTAGGTGCTGACGTTGCGTCATGAAAAAAATGCCTGTACATTTTTCTACATGAAAAATGACGCAAAAGACGTTGCTTTTATCACCATTGTATCTCTTCATTGTTTTAAGAAAAAAAAGGAATGAGATCAAAAGATCTGTACAAGATGATGTAAGTTTTATTGTTGGGCGACCAACACAAATGGTTTATTTTCACGCCAGAAATAAATGGAAATAACGTTAGAAAAACAGAGACTTCGGTACAAACGCTCGCAGCGCCACGTCGTGACGTTAGTGTGCGGGTTCCTCATTGGCACCACACTGAACGCCATCGATCGATGTGCTGATGGCCGTAACAAAAATGCCGTCGTCAGTCTTGTTCACTCAATGCCAACGCCGGCGTAACAGTCGCAAGGCATAGCTAAAAAACTCTGCCTTCCCTATCATTCGGATAAAAATCTATTATCAAAGTGATTAGACTGGTTCCCGGTCCCAATATCGCTAACAGATAAGGGACCGGTATTGCCTGATGTAACGACGTAGTTGATTGGCTACCTCTTTTTGAATTTGAATTTGTAACGTCGCAGTTGATTGGTTAGCTATTTTGGGATGCGAGGTAAGCTGTTTCCCAGTACTGAGGGGAATCCTCTGTGACGTCATATTGTGGCGGCTTTCTGCCACAAAATGGCCGCCCAATACCGGTCCCTTTCTCCGTCAGAGCTATTTTGGGACCGGGAACCAGTCTACAAAGTGATGGCACTAAGATCACGTGATTCGAGAACGCCATCCGATTGGCCGTGTCCTCGCTGACAACTCCTGGGCCCATAAGGGCACTTGTATGAGTTGGCTAAGGTGGCCTTTTCCAGGGCCTGTAGACTGGTAGAAGAAGGGTTAAACCCAGAAAAAATTAAATCTTAAACGAAACATGTGTCACCTTGTCTGTTGAAGACTCCTCAATCACATATTAAAAATCCCCATCAATCCCACTTGGGGAAAAACATTTACGCGCTTTTTAAACTTTATCGTTAAACCCAGAACTGAACTTTGTACAGGAGAATTGAGACCGGATGTACAACTAACTTTTGAACGGTTGGATTTACACCCAATAAATGTATTACAAACAGATAGAAACATGGTGCCTCTTAATCGAAAAAAACATGTTTTTTGTAATTTTTAACTAGTTATGTAATTGGAAACTGCATTTTTATGTATTTTGACCTATTTTGTGTTAATTTAAATAAAATGTTATTTCTTATTACATAAAACAATTAAAAACATGCTTATCTGCTTCTAAAGTGCCATGTTTCTATCTATTGGTAATACATTTATGGGGTGTAAATCCAACCGTTCATAAGTTAGTTGTACATCGGTTCCCATTCTCCTGTACAAAGCTCTGTCTTGGGTCCAATGATAAAGTCAGTTCAAAAAATTCAAACCTTAATAAAAAAATTTCCCCAAAGGGGATTTATGGAGATTTTCAGTATGTGATTTCTCAGAGTCATATGCAGAAAATGACATAAAAATCGTTCACCCCTTAATTTTTTCCAGGTTTTGGGACAAAATTGGTCTCTTCTACTAGTCTACTGATATTAAGCCATTTGGGGGTTTTGTGCATGGCAGCTGCTGTCCCGCGCGACGGTCAGACGACTGCAGAAACTCATACAGATGAAATTAAGTGATTTTTTTCTTACCAGGGGATGGCCAGGTAAAAAACACGCCATATTTGGCGTCCAATTAACTCAAGTCAGCGGTACGCTTAGGCATGATAGGCCCGATGACGTCCAGCGTTTTCAAGGAAAGAACATAGAAGTGGGATCGCGCCCTCACTCCTCTTTTGTCCATGTTTTTTATTGAGGCTGGTGCTTTGGATCCATTTCCATCTTGGCCGTTTTGCCCTTCCTCAAGCCAGAAGTCGGACTGTTGTCAGACTTATATATCATATCATATATCATTACCGGCGTCGTAACCCTGGTGGATTTTTGTATACAACTTGGATTATACGACTTACATAAGACGGATTTCTCGTAAGTCGGATAAACTCCGTGGTTCACTTGAATCCGAATGTCGTGTTTTCTACCCTATCCTCGCTCAATCAACCGTTGTGTGCAAAGCATGTTCCAAATCATCGGCGAATCAAAATTCAGTAACATTTTTAAAAAATGTGTTCCGAAAACTTGGCCCGAAAATCACCATCTTCTAACAGCATCTTCATGTCTATAGCGGAGCTAAGTTTGACTGGTATCATCTTCCGTCTGTATGTACATGTATTAAGCATCAGAAAGGACAGCGAACCAGTCGACTTACGGTCTACGAGACCGCGGTATCCTTTCTGAATAAGATATGTGGTGTTTTTGAAATCTGCAGCCTTGGTAAACTGTGACTGCGTCGGGTGCAAATAATAACTTAAGAATAATCGATATGAATATTATTATAGAAAACTTAGAGCTAACTAATCGATATCAAAAATTGATTTTAATTTATCCTTTGTAATGTCATACACTCTAAAAACTGAAGAGTTAAAGGTTACCTGAGAAGCTTTTATCGACTTCTGGTTTTCTGCGTAATACTATAGAGCATTAGTCAGGCAACATAAAACTGCAAAGCGCATGAAAATCGGGTCACCCATTACAAAGTTATGGCAATTTAAATAGGACTACTACACACCCCTGACAACCATGTCAGGCAGCGGAGAACAGCACATTTGATGTCATTGGATTTTGTAAACTTGCAAAAAACATCAAAATAACTCATTTGACTTGGGCAGTTGGCAAAAAACATCAAAATAACTCATTTTACTTGGGCAGTTGGGTGTAGTTTTGATGTATTTTTCTTGTTCAGTCAGTCGTACTGCAGTTATTTCCCTCAATATGGATTCTTAGGGCAATTTTAGAATTTCTGGACAGCACAATTTACCTCATGAACCCGCCGCCTGGACAGCCATGGATACCAAGTTGTTTGGTTGTCAGGTAGAAACAACATCTTAAATTTGGTATAACACTGTAATTAATGGTCCAATTTTCATGCAACTTTCACTGAAATGATCTTTACTCCAACATCTTTCCAGAGAGGCTGAGTGCTGGGAAGCTTCTCAGGTAACCTTTAAAGGAACTCCTAAAGAGCCCGTACAGTGTCTGTGAGTGCTCTTTCAGTGTTCCAGGAGCTCTAGGAGTTCCTTTAAAGCCCCGTTTATACAGAGCACGGTTTGCGGTCCGGCATCCGGCATACGGTTACGGCCTCCGGAACGGGAATGCGGCTTGTCCGTTTTGTCGTTCCGACAGGATGCGGTGAAACGGGTACGGTTTTCTCGACGGCAGCTAATCGTGATAATCTCCTTCCTCACGTGGTATTAAAACAGTCCGCTGATTGGTTCAGGCCCGTCCGGCGTTGCGGCGACCGTACAGAAATTGCACTGGAGGCATTCAATGCGGCGCGGCGTCCGGGCACTGGAACGGCGAGTGCGGTGGCCGCGCTCTGTATAAACGGTTATAAGAAAATACATTGAGGCATTCTGGACGGAAAACGCACACCGGATGCCGGACCGCAAACCGTGTTCTGTATAAACGGGGCTTAACTCTTTAGTTTTTAGAGTGTACGTATTCTGTGGTTATGAAAACAAGTCGCCCAAGGGCGATGCGCTCAGCTGACATGTGAATTTGATTGATGAAGCAGTTCTCAAGTTATGGAACAGAATGCCCCATCCATGATCACCACCTGCTGTCATTTATTATAGGCCTAGGCCTAGGCCTACTGGAAGTTGGAGCACAACCAAAAATCGATAGGCCTAGGAGGATGCATGATCTGACACACTACACATGGCAATAAGAAGTTAATGACCAAGCCGTCCTCAAGTTACATGTATGGAGCAGAGCACAAAGTCCACGACGGTCACCAGTTGGCCATATTGCCATTTGGAGTTGGAGCTGATGATGATGAGATGACATAAAGCATGGTGAGCTGTGCAGAAAGGCTCTTCTTGCTTTTACTTTAGTCAGCACAAGCCCACAGGGAAGTTTGACATCATCCACAGACAGCATAAAATGGTGACATCATCAGCAGTGCATAAAGGCTATTCTTGCTTTCCAGTCAGCACAAACCCACAGGAAGTAGTGTAACATCATCCAGACAGCATAAATGGTGACATCATCAAGCGGGAAATTCAAACACCCCTGTTTCATATTTCTGCAGATTGTGCCCCCTGGTGGACAAACATCAAAAACTTTACCCCCACAGAATGTGAAGAAATAATTAAGCTATGCAACCTATCAATTACAGTTTGATGTATTTTCTCTAGACTGAGTTATTTGGATTTTTTATTTTACGGAAAATGCCCCCTGAAGGGCAGAATGTAGGTCAAATCGCAAAAAGTTTTGGTTCTGTTTCAAGTCCTCCCTAGGGCCTACCTCTCCACCAACTTTCATGACTCTGGGCCTTGCGGTTGCGAAACGTGCCAGTTTAACGGACGACACACACACACACACAGACAGACACACAACGGACGCCACTCAGTATACATATGACTAGCTCCGCTGACCTTTGGTCAGCTGAGCTAAAAATGAACAAAAAAAAATTTCTATGACGAGTAGTGCAAATGTTTTATTCAGTATTTTTGTCAGGTTGACAAGTGTGGATTTTCCTTGTTATACAGCGTGGACCAAAAACCGAACCCGCGGAAAAAGGCCTATTAGATCATTCCCAAAGTCGAACTGTTCTGGGGCAAGACTTGGTTCTAGGGTAACCAATGACCATGGTCAAAATTTGGTATGCAGTTATAGAAGATTATAAACCAGCTTAAGGGGGCGGTAGTGGAAACCTACAGCGCCGTCAATAGTGCGGCGGTGGAAGGTTGAACCGTTTTATTTATGAATAAGCATGTATTGTTAATAAAATTAGGCGTCAAGGACAAGCTGATCATGGTTCGTCCAGAATGCGCCCAGCGGTCTCTTCATTCTAATGAGAATGAGGAGGTTACTTTAATAGCCCGCGTATTTCGAAAAGCGTAGGCGTGTTTAGGCCAATACGACAATTTTGGGAAGACTTTTCTCGTCCATCAGGCATCGCACTTCAGTGGTTCATTTGGCAGCAGTATATACGTTGAGATTTTTTCATTATTTAAGAGGATTCGGGAGATAATCAAGAAATTTATTTTTGACCAATTTTTGGCACAAATTTCATAATTATCATTACTAAAAATTAGAATTTGCAAATTAACTCAACGTCGTGCCCTGCACACATGTATTCCCCAACATTTGGTGATAAAACGCCAGGTCCCAGTCGCACAGCAAAACCTTAGCATTATAGGCCAATAGAATAAGCTGCGCATGCCCAGTAGATCTTGCGCATGCCCAGTAGATCTTGCGGCGCATGCCCATTAGTTGGTCGGCGAAGGGCCGGCATTCAAAGGTAGAATCAATTTCTCTTGAACCCACCTCCTGTGTGTTGCTCATGACGGGCTGATCAGGATCCACCCCAATCCGCTGGTTGGCTCATATACTCATGGGGTATGCCCCCTGGGTAATCGGATCGTCCCCTCACTCGTCTTCGGTCCATTTTTTCATTGAGGCTGGGGCTTTGGGTCCATTTCCATCTCGGCCGTTTTGCCCTTCCTCAAGCCAGAAGTCGAATTGTTGTCCGACTTGTACACAACTCGGATTATACGACTTACATAAGACGGATTTCTTATGAGTCGGATTAAACTCTGTGGGTCACTTGAATCCGACTGGTGTGTTTTCCACCCGGCCTATCCTCGCTCACTCAACCGTCGTGTGCACAGCATGTTTTGCCTTGTACCTTGTGTCTTTGCAAGGGCAAGTAAAAGACCCCATCCAAGTGAGGAACATGAGCAGCTTGAGATGGCCTCCTCCTTACTTACCAGGACCAATAATGCTATAGCGTCGGCCCTGACGGAAAAATGAAATACAAAATAGCGGAAATGTTTTATTCAGTATTTTTTGGGTGAGGACGACAATTAGATTTTCCTGGTTATACAGGATGGACCTAAAAAAAACATTCTGCATAATGCACCGTGTAGAAATCGCTAACCTCTTTCTACACTCTGCAGCAAGCAGCCAGATTCCGTGTTCAACGCTTTGGGATTTTCTCGTGCGCCCAATCAGAAGCCTCGGTTTTCTTGCGATAACTTATTCATCCGAGTACGCCGTTCAACTTCGTAGCGAACAACACTAGCCTGCTGACTTCCCACTGCCAGTCCTACAAAAGACTACAAAATAGTCTCCATCGAATATTGCCTTCGCGGCTTCTTTTTGAGTACGGTACGTGTAAGTCCTTCCAAGGAGAATTTGCGTCATTCGAATAAAGTTTCATCGACCGCCATCTTGTCATCATACCCGAGCTGCCGATGCAAGCTTTGCCGTGATTGGTTGCTATTTTTGTGACCGGGAAAATCCTTGAGCACGGAATGTGGTTTGCTTGCGTGTATGGCAAGCGGATTGTCCAGTTATTCAAAAAACCTATATTTTTGCAATAAAACTTAGTTTTTGTGGATAAAATATAAGTTTTTTGACAAAAACTAATATTTTCTCCCAAAAAAACTAGTTTTTGTCAAATAACTTATATTTTTGCAATAAAACCTGGTTGTTTTCAATAAAACCATGTTTTTTACGATAAAATACATGTATAGGTTTTTCAGTCGTCAGCATAAAACTTAGTTTTTTGTCTAAAAATGTTAGTTTTTCGGCAATAACTGGACATACAGCCAAGAAACTTATATTTATGCTTAAAAAACCTGGTTTTATAGAAAAAACTTAGTTTTTCTTCAATAAAACCAGTATTTTCGTGGAAAATATGGGTTTCTTGAATAACTGGACAAACGGCGTACAAAAACCTAGTTTTTATCACGAAACTTGTATTTTCTACCTCGTCCCACGTACACGATCCTTACTTCGTTTTAGTAAAAAACTTGGTTTTTTGACCAATAAACTTAGTTTTATGGAATAACTGGACATTTCAGTGCAGAAACTTACATTTTTGTCAATAAAATGGGGGTTGTTTCATAAAATATAGGTTTTTGACAAAAACTAAGTTTTTTGATAAAAACCTATATTTTATGAAGCAAAAAACTAAGTTTTCTTCTATAAAACTTGGTTTTAGACAAAAACTAGGTTTTTTGGGAGAAAATATTAGTTTTTGTCAAAAAAACTATATTTTATCCACAAAAACTACATGTAAGTTTTATGAGCCAAAAACTAGGTTTTAGTGCAAAAATATAGGTTTTTTGAATATACTGGGCAATCCGCTTGCCATATGCGTGAAGGTCAAGGGAGGAGAAGCCGAGTCTTGACCTGAACTCAGTGAAGATGAAAAAAAAAACAACGGGAAAAGGCCTGTTGCAAGGTATGCATCTCATGGAAAAGTGAGCCGCGGTGGTGTAGTGGTTCAGGTCTCCGACTAGCAGTCAGAGGGTCTGGGTTCGAATCCCACTGGGCGTGAGACTTTGGGCAAGTCGTTTTGCCTCACTGACCTCTCTTCACCCAGGTGAAAAAGCGGGGGGTACTGGTCAGAAATGCTCGGATTGTAGCGCTGAATGAGCAGCTCAACTGAGTTCTACTGAAAGGTTTCTGGATGGACTGGGGTTAAAGTGTAAAGTCTGAGGACACCTCTACCGTTGTTGATATCAGACTATAAAGTTGAACCCAAACTTTAACTTAAGGAGCGACGGTGGTGTAGTGGTTCGGCTCTCTGACTAGCGGTCAGAGGGTCCCGAGTTCGAATCCCCCGTGGCTTGGGACTGGGCAAGTCGCTTTGCCTCCCTCTCCACCCAGGTGTAAAAGTGGTGGGTACCGGTGGGAAATGCTCAGATTGCAGCGCTGAAAGAGCAGCTCATCTGAGTTCCACTGAAAGGTTTCAGCAATTCAGGATAGACTGGGCTGAAAAGTCGGACGAGATCACTACCGTTGTTGATATCAGACCAACCCAAACATCATGAACATTAACTTTAAATCTGACTTCTTAACGTCGAAAAACTGAGCCTGTTTCAGAAAGAAGGTACAAGCTTTCTTCTTAATATATATTTTATCTGCATCATGAGCCTAAAGCTGTATGCACACAGAGCTTAGTAGCCTGGGCGCAGAACGAAAAAGTGTCGATTTTTGGATAACAGCATTTTTTTGCATTTCGTAATCTCCAAATGACGCTCAATGATAAAGTCAGTTGCGAAAATTCAAACGTTATTTTCTCAAAACGCTCAAGGGTGCCAGAGTGGCACCCGGCGGATTCTGAATCTCTGTCATTTGGACCCAAGGTACAAAAGGCACAAAATTGACACACAAAATGATAATAAACAAGAAGTCAATCTCCAGAATTCACGAATTTTCGACCCCAACCGGGGTCTTTTTCAAGTGGAACTTTACAATCTGAAACTCTAGAAAAAGAATTTGGAGATATACAAAATGCAAAAAACTGATGTTATCCAAAATTCGACACTTTTTTGAAAATCCGGGTTTTGCGTCCAGACTATAGTGCCTGCGTTCAGGACGGGCAAACAGCCGTGCGCACACTGTTACTATTTATAGCTCACAGAGCAATTAAATTCCTAACCTCATGACGCTACAATCACGTGTCATGCGGACAACAGCGATGATGATCGAACTTGCAAATCACCGCAGCTAGGTGGCGCTGCGGGCGTCTGTATAGTTCGTTTTTCGATGCTTCGTCCCTGTTAATACACTACAATACATAGACACCTTATTTAGGTAATGTCAAAACATCCTAGCGACTCCAATCCCTTAGATCAAACTCGTCCCCAGTGGGTTTACGTTCCTACAACACCACTGGAAAGGGCTGACGACTTCAGGAATACTGCGCATGCGCGATATGCTAAGCTGGCACCCGCGGCTTGATGTTCCCAACTAAAGTATTCGTTTGAAATTGCTCTAATACTCAAACAACTTCGTGTTTTGGGTGTATTATATGGCTTTTTAGGCATATATGATCTTTTTGAGTCATCGAAGAGCGAAATATTGTGTAAAAATCTGGAATCTTAGCCATTAATAGCACCCTGTGAATTTTACTAGTTAATGCAATTCTTCTACTTCTTAACTCTTCACATTTATTTTATCTTACCATGTTATATTATTAATGTAATTTTATATAGATGTTTAATATGTTAGATATCGGTCAAAGAGCTTCTAGCTCATGTTATATGTCCGTGTTGTGATCATACCGATGAAAATAAAGAATACTTGACTTGACTTGACTTGTCAAACAAACATTTTGGCACGCTGCCAACGGTTGACCAGAAATTTTGGTCAGGTCGTAGCCCTTGCCAGAGATATCCTCGGATGAGGTAGATCTGGGTCGAGATTGCCCTGAGATATGGGCCGAAGACCATTTTTCAAGATGGCTGCCTGGCGGCCATATTTGAAGTCTAAGTGGGTCAGCCTTCGGTACACTTTTAGTGGGGTGCCCAGATATCTTCACAACAGATCAAAAACGCTTATTGTCAAATATTGTCAAATATTCAAATAGTCACAAAATATGCCACCCTGATTTGGAATAGGGAGTTCCGCATCGTCACGAATGAGGACATCGCCACTTCTCCACGGAAAGATGTCGCTGCGACCGTATCAGGCCTTTTCATTGTCTTCAGGACGTCATCTCCGTGGCAATACGAGGTGCGAGCATGAAGCCACAACGTCACGGCAGTGTGACGTTGACGTTCCGTGCAACGTCACAGTGGAAAAGTGGATACGGTCGCAGCGCCACCCCGATGATAGAAACAAAATGGCTACAACCCCATTACGAACCACGATTTCAGAACGTTCAGGACGTTACGTCGTAACGCCGTTTCTTCATATCTAAAATCCGTGGTGGTCCGACTTTCGGCCTTGAACGATGTGACAACCTCTCTTCATTGTTTACATTCAATGTTTGTAAACATGGATGTTTACATTATGTTATTTTGGACTTTTGGGACATGCCAACCCACCAAAATGAATACTTTTGGAATCAGCAGAATTTCTAGAGGGCATGCCATGAACAAATTACTCATAAGACAAAGAAAGCCTGGACATAAACAAACAAAATGTAAATAAACAATGAATTTCGTGGACCGCGAAAATACCCGTGATACATCGATTATCTTTAAACACCACGTCATTACCTTACACTGACATTTAGCATTTATTCCACCGCTAAAGTGCGTCAGCTACAGTCCAATTGACACTTGTACGCTAAGAAAAAGTCCAAGAAAACATTTCTTGAACATGTAAATGAATATTAGCAATTCGTAATTCGTAAACTACCAACGAAGATCTATGGCCATCCTCGTCAATTCGAAATGAATATGCACGCGTCACAAAAACGAGGTGACGTCATACGTCAAAGTGATGACGTCATAGTCAAAGCGTGTTCATAAATTGTAATTCAGAGAAATTGCGGAAACTCTCTGGTTACTTGGCTTGTCCCCGGGATTCTGTTGTCGGGAGAAATCTTGCAAAATGTGTGGACTTGGAATGTTCTGATTCAGTGGGTCATCGCCACCGCGGGGTATGCCCGAAAGTACTTGTATGTTGTATTGAACGAGCGCCGGTCACCATCCACGTCGTGATCGCGGACTGCGTTGCTTAACTTCTAGCGCCGAGGCCAACGCGCTAACCACTAGGCCATAAAGGAAATCCTTCATGGCCGGCGGGTTAAGCCGTGCCATATAGTAGCTACAAGGGGTTCGATACATATGTATGTGTATATGTATGCATATGCATATGCATATGTATAAACATGATAAATAGCATAATTATCAAACTAACGTCTTCTAAACATGGAATGCAGCAATGAATTTGTCTCTTTCCAACTACCCGACGATGCCTCTGAAACATGGTCTTGTGGCGGGAAATGTGACGTCAAATGCTGAGGCGTCCCGAGGGTTTTCATCTTTAAACTGTAATGGAAAATGTGGTGAAGTTTAGAGTTCAATAATTCGTTACATACAATTATTTCAAGAAGAGAACATCATGGAAATGATTTCACCCCCATAAGATCATGAGGCGGGTGAGAGTTGATGGTTGATGGTGACAATGTAAACGTTTGATGTCATGTCATGACGATTGGATTGATGACGTCATATTACACTGGTCAGGTGCTGCCCCCAGGCGGGGTAAAATCGAAGTAACGCGAATTTTCAAAATAAACGCCATTGCTCTATCATAATTTACAAATTAGCTGGAGATGTCGTTACAAAAAACAACATGGCTTCCAGTCGGCCATGATCACGTGATAGACGCTCACCTCTGGGTTCATGTTTTTCTGCCGTTTTTTTTCGTCAACGTTGACGTTTGACAACACGATCCTAAAAATGGACATCCAGCGTAAGAATCCAGCATCCAGCGTAAAATAATTAGGCATCCCGGGACGTTCGTCATCTCTACCACTACACTGTAGGGGAAAATTGGAAAATTAGGAGTTCAATCAAATCAACTGTGCAATATTTTACATTGACTACATCGCAGTATAGTGATCCTTTGAGACTCCGAGGGCTCGAAGTGGCCGGGGCCGTGGGGGGGGCGGGCAAAAATATGATATCATAAAATCATGTCAACATTGGTATCATTTATCAAATTGAAGGTCCGGAACACTAATAGGATGGTTTTTCCAACTACTGGCGGCAGCCATCTTGCATTGTCTTAGCCAGCATAGAAGCCTCACAAAAACCCGCCTTGGCTGAGACCATAGGATGACAGACCATTGCTGTCAAAACAAAGACGAGTTTGAAAATGATTACAAAAATCACTGAAAATAACTTCACAACACCACACCAACTACTACAACGCCCACAACGGCCTGATTGCGTAAGAGTGCCATGTAAAGGCCATTTTCAAGTTTTTTCAGGTTTGAATTTCCCTCCTATAAAGTTTTGGACCCTTTCCCATGATTCTCATTGGGTGGGCCCTTT
>NMRB01006279.1:2450-12695 GCA_002633025.1 Notospermus geniculatus
TTTGATATTTTTTATTATGTAATGAAAATTAAATTCTTGGACTGTACTTCTTCAAAACACTTGAACGAAAAAAAAAAGTTTTGAATGAATTCCGCTGCTTCACGCACAACCACAATCATGCATTCTAAACGCCAATGACGTCACGGCTTTAGAGTTATACTAAACATGGGAATAGGTATGTGGTTTAACATGTCTAACCATGGTTATAAAAATATGCCAGAGGTGGCTTATTTCATCTTCCTAAAAATGTTGCATCGTAACCCAGTGTTTTGAAGTGGAACTCGATTTAAAATAAGGCCTGCACCCATCAATATACAGGAAATTTAAGTGGCCTTCTTCGCGCCTTCGAGTCATCGCGCCATCGAGGCATCGAGTCAAGTACAACAAGCCTGTTGAATAGTCTTTCTCCTAATTTTTAGGGACTCGAGATCAACAGACACGATTGTTGGTCCACACACTCCTTGGCTCATGTCTTCGAAATGATGGGCAGGATGGACGAAGGAATTGCTTTTATGAGTCAAACAGTCTTAGACTGGAGCGTAAGTTATCAATGACTTAAAGGGACTAGGAAAAAATTTTCAAGCTTCGGTTATTTCAAAATGTAGTATTATGACGTAATGATGCTATGATGTAATGTCTAAGACCACCTTTTTTCAACTTTGTGGTTATCACTTTTTTCCCCGGTTTTTTCTCAACACTATCAGTCATGCCAGTATTCAAAACATTCTAAAAGGAAATGCACTTTTATCGCGTTTTTCTTGGCACATCAGCTTGAGACTCGACACCACCTGAAGTAACCACTGAAACGGCCCCTCTTATCTCAGTTCACTGTCATGGAAGTCTTGAGGCCTAGTGGCACAATGTTATATAACATGAGACAACTTTTTTGTGAACAGCCACACATGACTTGCCGTTCTCATTTTAGTTTAGTACTGAGTTATGAAATTGAAAGGACACCGAAGTGGATGTTTTGACTGGCCTTTTGTCATTTTATAAAGCTTTTACCTCTGGTTCTTTATTTACCTATTATAGAGTATGACAAGTGAGCTCCATAATATGAAGATCAGCCACCTAGGCCTCTGCTTGGTTGCAGTTCGTGAATAAGGTCCCTGCACATTAGGTCACAATGGCAACATTATTAGTGAATACCCCATCATGTGTAACGATTGCCCGGACATGGGGCCATCTCATGAATAGATTGGGGTTGTTCAACACTGGTCGAAAACTGATTGACAAAAACGCGACAAAAGTGCATTTCCTTTTGAATTTTTTTTCAATCAAGAAAGTCTTGATAGTGTTGAGAAAAAACCGGGAAGAACAGTGATAACAAAAAAGTTGATAAAAGGTGGTCTTAGAAATTACACCATAGCATCATTAAGTCATAATAGCTGTGAACAAAACTAACATCATCTGATGGCCAAGGAATTTTGCTACATTTTGGTGGTGGTAGTGCCATTATAGCCCCAGTAGTTTTTGAGAAAACAGAGGAAAACCGGTGTCCATAAACTTTTGACCATGAGTGTACATGTATTACAGCCCTACAACGGAAGAGTGCAGTATGTGCAAAATTTTAGAAATTGAGACATCCCACCTATTGGCTTCGAGCAACACTTATACGCAGTATGAGACTGTGTTGGCCCTAAATGCTTTCCACACAAATTCAAGGTACAGTCTTGTTCGTACTAATATCAACACCTATTATATCAAATATCTCATAAACCACCAAACCAAAATGCGGTTTTCTGCATAAGGTCAGAAATCTTGTTGACTACAACTGGGCACCTATGTTTTTGCACAAGATTCACTTCTTCCGTGCGTAATCTGTCATTGAAAAAAGGTAAAAAAAAACTTTTTTGTTTCTGGATTTTTCACCAAAATTCCTTGGCCAGAATGAAGTTATGCCAAAATAAAGGTGATTTAGCAAGTTACTGTCAAAATACGTCGTTTAGTTTTTGAGAAATTGACGTTTTTGTAAAGCTATATCAACAACACTTGTGTTCCACTACCAACAACTTAAGAGGCGGCCCCTACATAATAATGCAAACCATACACCATGCATGGGTCACTGTATAGGCAGAGATAAATGTTGTGACCTGTACTGGTTATTCATGACATTGTATTGCAAAAAGTAACAGGCATTGAGAAAGAACTTAGTAGCCTTTGTCATCTTTGTTTGAAGTTAACCAGTGCATGAATTGGTCACTAAAGCCTCCACACACTCGAAAAATTATTATGTAACACTTTTGCCACATAGGACTCAGCGCTGTTCTATAGATCTATGGATTTTGTATGCACTGACGGCCTACACAAGGGACATGAAGCATGGTTTGCATTATTATGTAGGTACCGTCTCATAAGTTGTTGGCAGTGGAAGACAAGTGGTGTTTAATATAGCTTTACAAAAATGTCAATTTTTCAAACACTAAATGGCCGATTTTGACAGTAACTTGCTAAATCACCTTTATTTTGGCATAACTTCATTCTAGCAAAGGAATGTTGGTGAAAAATCCAGAAACAAAAAAGTTTTTTTGGACCTTTTTTCAACGACAGATTACGCAATGAAGAAGTGAATCTTGTGCAAAAACATTGATGCCCAGTTGTAGTCAACAAGATTTCTGACTTTATGCAGAAAACCGCATTTAAATTGGTTTGGTGGTTTATGAGATATTTGAGATAATCGGTGTTGAATACGAACAAGACTGCACATGTATGCCATATGCAGTATCTGCAAATCATGGAGTAAAACAACGAAAAACCGCAGTATCTGCCACTTACAGCAGTCTTGCCTTGTTCAACGCTTCACTTACTGCAGTGTTGACTTGTATCAGCATGGCAAAACATACACAGTTACCACTGTCTTGACCTTTCATCCTAAGACAAAGTGTTTTTGTTTACTGGATGTTTTAGCCCAAAATGTACATTATGGTCAACTCCTTAGGCCAGCCACATGTCGTCGAGTGAAATTGTACCCTGACCTGGGTACACTTTCTTATCACAAACTGTACCCTGGTTCTGATTTAGAGACGTCGGAGTGAGGTTGTTCTCGGTGAAGTCACTTGATATTTGCATGCAACATGGCCGCACTCGTGCCTTGGTCTTTAAATCAGAACCTGGGTACAGTTAAAAGTGGATCCAGGGTACAAGTTCACTTGACGACATCGAAACTTGGTACATTTTATGTGTACCCAGGACGACAATAACCCCTTCCGCCTCCTAACATGGTACATGAAGTTGTCCAGTTCTGCAGGGGTTCGCAAAAGCTCCATGTGAAGTTCTGTCAGGACCAGCATGACTTCCAAGAGATCGAGTCCTTAAAGAAGAATTTCAAACTGGAAATGCCTGGCCCACTCACTGCACAGATGAGGGGATTCTGGCCAACAAGAAGGCTGATATCAGGGCCGGTGTAGTAGAATCTAATTCCCCCGATATGTGATGTCCCCCAACAATACATTTACGGTTTAAACGGCACCATTGAATAGGACTCTAGAGAGACCAAGCCCCTCAATCCTGTGACAAACAATACAGGGGGACATGAGGAAGACGGGGGCATAAGATTCTATCACACCTGGGCTGGATTTCACAAAGAATCTTAAGTCTAAGAAAAAACTTAAGTCTGAAATGAAGTCATCTGATTTGCTGAAACCTGGTCACATGATGATTTAAGTCAAACTTTAGACTAAGATTCTTTGTGAAACTGGGCCCTGATCCAGGATTGGCAGAAGAAGGGCGTAGCTCGACGAAGGTCGTGAGCACCGAAAGCGCGAAGCCCAAACGGGGGGGGGGGGTCTGGGGCCTCCCTCGAAAAATTTGACAATTAGAAGTGCTTTTAGATGCATTTTCCTGGCATCTGAGAGCAAAAGACGAATTCTTATGTGATTAAATTTTTCTTGCCAAAAAATCATTGCTCTGCGAAAAGTAGGGGGTAGGCAAGGTACGCCCCTCACGCCCCCACCGGAACTATGTCCTCTGATGCCACAGAACCGCCGCCAATTTTCGACGAATTTGGCAGAATGCAATGATGCCGATGAAACTGTGTAGGCCAACAAAATTGAAATTTTCCAACATGAACTGGTCATTCTATGAAATTTAGAAGTACATCAACTGCTTTAAAGCGGATTGTTCGCGTCCGTCCAAAGTGAACCAAAAATAATAAAACAACCCGTTTTATTTGTAACAACAACTGGTAAATGCATTGCGGCGGCCGCTCCGGAAACTGTTCTGCGGAATCCTTGACTCGGCGCGATCCATAGTCCGCTTTAAATAGAGTAGAACACGCCTTTCATTTTAGGACATAAACAGTGCCTTCTTGATGAAGGAATCATGTTGCAGTAAATTGTGGTTTGTAGATACTGCAGTTTTTCATTGCACCTGCTTTTCTCATCTGATGATGTACAATGGAAAACTGCAGTATCTGCTGAATTATCATAATCCAGTGATAATTTGTATAAACGTTAATATCATTTAAATTAGTGAATAAATAAAGCCTCACGGTATTGAATTTTACGCCATTTTCAAACTGTTAGGACTGTGCAGATAGAATTCTCATACCTCATGATGGTCCCCAAAATGCTTGCCTGATATGTACTTCAAAGAATCAAGAATCAAAGAATCAAAGACCTAGTTTTCAGCACACAACGAAAAAACTGCAGGCAAAGCTCTAATACATTCAGATAGAGTATAGTACATTTTACACTACACTAACGTCGGAGGACGTAAGCACTTTCTGAATTCAATACAGTGAGGCTTTAACTACCAAAATACAGTATATCTAGCATGGTTAGACAAAATAAAAAGGATTTACTGTGTAGTGGATAAACTTTACTGCCATTTTTCTCATTTTTCACATTTCTGCAGATACATGTACTGGAATCTTCCATTGTAGGGCAGTATAAGGATCCGTAATAAGCAGCTGATCTCAACCTCCGTGATCGCTCCCTAATGACTTCAACATGGGCAAAGTGCCAAGCTTGCAAATATGCGCAAGTCAGTGGTAAATAATCCAATGTTGCATTTACCTGATGATGGAAAGGTCACTTGAACAGCCTATAGCACTCTTGGTGTCTCGTGCACAGGCCTGGGACTTTGCCCATGTTGATGTCAGGGTTAATTGTACTGTTATCAACGCCGAATGGGTGAATGTCGTCCTGGGTGACCCTAAATGTCACCCAGGACAAAACTGGGTGACCCTAAACGTCCACCAGAACAAGGCTGGCTGACGTTTGAAAATCGTGCCATTTTAAAACCTGCGTCCGAGGTAAGTAGTACGCTGTTCGTCGTAGCTGAAAACGAATTCTGACATCTCCATCATTGACAAGCTCAATGCCAGACAAAGATTTCGCCAAAAGTTCCCAATCCTCTAAAGCAAGGTTCATTGGCACACGGAATTGGTCCGGTTCAGGTCCGCAAAAAAATCTAGACTCTATCAAATGGACTTCATAGTGGGGCAGAATGCACATTTTCACACTTTCTGCCGGATGTGAACAACTCGGCCATTTTTTGTTACATATCTGCCCCACTATCAGCGTTGTCGTATCCGGAAAACTCGGGGCTTGTCACCAGAGGGCGTTGAGGATCCCTAGGTGCAAGGCAAACTGTACACAGTGCCGAATTTCTACGCAATATCGACACTGTCATCGATCGGCATCCGCCATTTTGATTTTTGCGGCCGCGGATGGATATGTGATCAGGCCTCGCATATCACAACCATGATACTCCGCGCCCCAGAACTTTGCGCGTAAACAACACTATATTCATCTCCTTGCAATCTATGTGTCACAATTTCGAAATAAATACAATAAATATACATTTCCCTGAACTTTATGAAGTGGAATAAGTGTATAACGTCTGGGAGATGTTTGGTCACGTGGGTAAACAAAATACACGCGGTCATGGACTACTTTGGTCTCAGAATAACTGAAAAACCTCGAGATATTTTGCCACAAAATGATTATGCTTTACAAATATTTTTATCATGTCTTGCATCTAAGCCTCATTTTGACCTAGGCAGGCCTATAATAATATAATTTATGTCTTCCTGTGGACGTATAACCGTGCACTATCTACTGCGCATGGCGACGCTTGTTTATTGAGTGAACGGTCGACCGCTTTACAATGGTAAGGAATCCTTACACATATTATTGCGCTGCACTTCTTTTCAACATGGCGGTGGCTGATCGATACTAGAGGGTGTTATTCGTAACGCCCTCTAGTGTCAAGAATGGGTGCAAGGATCATTTACAATAAGAAATGTAGATGGTGGCGCCCCCGCAGGAAGGAAGGGACCGCTAGGAAGTCCAAGCAGTTACTTTTCACAATAGATTCCAATTATCGGACGGAATATCTATTTTCGGACGGACGCATATACTGAGCTTGTGTACACTCATGGCCAAAAGTAAATGGACAACAGTTTATCTTGAATATCTCCAAACCAATGGGGTGAAGGAAATTGAATCCGACATATGTAGTGGTAAATTTTCCTGGCTATCTAATGGTATCAGCGTCGAAAAAATCCGCTGAACACCACATTGGACAGAAGGAATTTTGTAAAGGCATGTTTTTTGCTACTTTTTTATTTGCATGATTTCATTCAAAATTTTTATATCACTGTGTTCTACTCATCGAGGCCTTTCATAAAATATCCTAAAATTTCAAATATTCCGTGTAGAAATGTGATTTTGGGGCGTTTTTATCCAAATATTTTTGGCCATGCGTGCAACACCTTTGACACAGACCTCTGCACTATTGTGAGTTATGGTGGTGAATGAAAACTAAGTATTGTCATTTCTCGTTCACAATGAATAAAGAAACCCAGTTGTGGCTGAAGGTCGCGTTTGTCATGCAGGATCAATTTCCATGACAGGCTGCGTCAATTCAGTGGTAGTTGACCAATTCACAGCCTGTTGGCACCCCGTCAATCCCACAAACTATTCAATGGCCATTGATTTTTATCTGCCGGCATGACCATTTGGGTTGAAGGGGCTCTGTCAAAGGTGTTGCAAGCATGGGCAACATAATTTTGATAAAAGTGCCCCAAAATCACATTTCTACACGGAATATTTGAAATTTCAGGATATATTATGAAAGGCCTCGATGAGTAGAACACAGTGATATAAAAATTTGGAATGAAATCATGCAAATAAAAAAGTAGCAAAAAACATACCTTTACAAAATTCCTTCTGTCAAATGCGGTTTTCAGCAGATTTTTTCGACGCTGATACCATTAGATAGCCAGGAAAATTTACTACTACATATGTCGGATTCACTTTTCTCCACCCCATTGGTTTGGAGATATTCAAGATAAACTGCTGTCCATTTACTTTTGGCCATGAGTGTACACCACTGATCATGTTACACGAATTTTTTTCAAATAGGTCAAAGATAAAAAATAGAATCTTAATTCTTTAATATCTCTACAACGGTAAGTCATGATTCTGGGATCCACTTTTTTGAATCCTTGACCCATGTATACATTAAGTTTAGGTTTTGGTTAAGATCGGAGAGAAAGTTTTCGGATTTTGGGTTTTTAAAAAAACGATGGGACATCACCACGCACCAACATCCAACCAAATTCGGCCTTATCACGATGGTTACCATGGTAACTTGCATCCTCAAACTCAATAAAACATTAAAACACTCCCGCCCTCGTCAATAATTGAGAGTGGAAGGATGTTAACCAACTATTTCATTTACATGGCCTTAAAACACGGGAACCAATCAGGACCATCCTTTCAAAGCTACCCAGAATTCCGAGTTCGAATAAAAGCGGAAGTCGCATCGAACATAATGTAATTTTGTATGAATTTGCGCGAGACTGAGGTTGTAATGAGGCACCACCAACGTCTTATTTTTTGAAGTAGTCTTTGAAAAGTTGAACGTTTTGTCTTTGAATTGCGAGGTCTTTAAAAGGCGCCACCCAACGTCTTATTTTTGAACTACGTCTTTGAAAAGTTGAACGTCTTGTCTTTGAATTGCGAGGTCTTTAAAGCGCCACCCAATGTCTTATTTTTTTAACTACGTCTTTGAAAAGTATGAACGTCTTTGAAAGGCGCCGCTCAATGTCTTATTGTTGAACTATATGTCTTTGAAAATTGTCTCAACGTCTTGTTTTGCCAACGTCTTAAAAATGCGGGTTTAACCGCCCATACACTAGTACAACCCCCTCATCAATACTGCAATTTACCGCAGGCCACCAATTATAAACCTGGTATCCGCCTCTGAGCGGTATTGGGGGAACAATCCAATATAATGCGTGCATCTAAGAAATGTGTAGGTCAGAACTCTAGGAGCACACTAGAACTCTAGTTTGCAGCTGGGCAAACTGATTTGGCAAACTTACTGGAGAGACGCAAATGCGAAGATGTCCCTCATAATGAAGTTGCGCAGTTTTGATTTAAATGAATCGTGAAGTTGAATACCATGGTTGCTAATATCGGGTCTCTACCTCCTCGAGAACCAATTGCCAGACCTCTGCCCTCCTCCCCTCTCCCTAACAAAAAGCTTGCTACGGCTCCCGACACTGGAGGAGGATGGAGGACTTGCATGATACCCTTATTCAAAATGAATTGATTGGAATGGCAATGCACTCTGCGGAATAATATTTACAGTGTCAAATGCATATGCCATGGTTTTTATACTTGCACTCAAAGATTTCTCTGAAATTTCAGGTCAAAAAGGGTGTTTAGCCTAATCAGCGTACAAATTCTGCATTACACAGGTTAAAGGCCTAGAACACTATTGTTCTGCCTTCTGTATGCTGCCTGATATCTGGCATAAAGGGTAGGGACACACCTGACGCGATTCGCATGCGATAGGGCGTGCATGCGCCAAAACCTTTGTTTGCGTGCAGTGCGGCGGAAAATAACAAAGCATTTGCCGCACGCGTCAACGAATCGCGTTAAGCCTCGCTTGTCGCCCTTAGGCTAGGGATACACTGAACGCGATTTTCCCATCGCGCGCGTTGTTTCTTTGTTATTTCATGCCGCAATGCCTCCGAAACAAAAGAGATTCGTGCGAAAATCGCGCGCGATGGGTAAATCGCGTTCAGTGTATCCCTAGGCTTACGTACAGTCAGAACTAGTTTGCAACTGATAATCGGCGCGTAGTTGGAACTAATCAGTCACAACTACTAGGTGACATAAGCTCTCGGGCGTCAGCGAGTAACTAGTTGCAAACTACAAATATCCAGATCCAGAAAATCACACGTGTTCAACTTCAGCACGTTTTACTTAAAATCAAAAGAAATCAGTGTCGACATAAGCATTCAAAAGACGGCGATAAACTAGTTCCAGGCAGTTGCGACCGATCGGTATTTTTTTAATCGGTGGTGACATAAGTTATCAGTTGCAACTTGTTGACGCAATTTCTATCACAGCGTAGGGCGACAAAAGCGAGGCTTTAGGTGTGCAGCCACCCTTACCCACACGGTGAACACACGCGTCTATCTTTCCTGCGTCTTAGTGTAGGAGGACAAAAGAAAGTGGTGTTCAAATTCTAGACAAGCCTGCCTGATCGTTCAACATTTCCTTTGTACTCTTGGACTTAGACGCAGGATAGTTAGACGCGTGTGATTATCCTGCGGGTAAACACCTCTGGTGAAGCAAAATACAGACATCAGACAATAGTTTTCTAGGCCTTTAACCTGTGTAATGCAGAATTTGTACGCTGATTACGCTAAACACCCTTAATCGCGCGATGATCACCCTTTTTGAATACGGCCCTCAATGCTTACATCACATTATTTTTTTCAGCCTTGCAAGATGCTTGCCTGCCACAACTTCTGGCACTGGGCTGTTTATCACATTGACAAGGTAATGTGATAGAGAGGGAGCTTACAAAAAAATCTTATCTCTATATACTAAAGTCTCTCACCCGGTTGCTAAACCTTGCCAATGCTGTACTTCCACGTACTCTTTAAGAAGTCAGTTTTCATGTCGACTATAAATGCCTACTGTAACTGCCAGGCCTGGTGGAATTATTAGAAGCTGTTTAGGCCCCTGTCACGATAATGCTTTCGGGCATGTAGGGGAGACCGGGTTGGTTGTAACACTTTCGTTTGAGGTCCATTACTTCCTAATTACAGGACGTATCTATATTAACCTGCTTAGTCTGTTGAATATTTGATGTCAGTGGTTACTTTTGCATCGAACAAAGTTTAGCCACGGTGGTGTAGTGGTTCGGGCCTCCGACTAGCGGTCAGAGGATCCCGGGTTCGAATCCCGCTGCTGGCGTGAGACTTTGGGCAGGTCT
>NMRB01006282.1:2460-12674 GCA_002633025.1 Notospermus geniculatus
TATGTGCGTATGTAGGCCGGATTCACTATCAACAGGCCCTTGTCTATTTGCGTTAGGCGTAGGGTTAGGTTGATTAAAACGGTTAGTTGTTAGTGTTAGCACACACTGGGAAGCCTCCCCCGCCCGTTATGTGCACGTGTGGTAAAAACGGCCAACTCGGAGCACCGTCTGTGTCGAAGACGATTTCGGCAGCACCGTTCAATGTGGTTAGGCCTAGGCCCATAGACATATACATATAGCACAGTGTTGTATGTTTATTGCCAACCTTTCTGGGTAGGCCCTAAATGTACTGTATATGTAATAATAGGATGTGTGTGCGGCCCACCCAATAGTGTCCTAACCCTATTCCTAAGCCTGTTAATCAACCCCAACCAACCAGGGGTGGCCGCATAGAAACTCCACTTGTGCTTCGCCGACAGCCTATCGGTGTTAAAATGCATGGAGAAATGTACAGCACTATCGGCAGATGGGCTCCGCTAGCGCTAGCGGAGTTTCTATGCGGCCACCCCAGACAAGGGCCTGTGCGTCATGCTGCTGACTGGTGAGATAACACATGACTTTCCTACAGGCCAAGGCCCAAGTGGCATCTTTATTTTAGCTACTGGTGGTGAGCTGTAGTCATGACACAGTGTCCGTCGTGTGTCGCCGGTTAGCAGGGCACGTTTCATAACAGCTGGGCCTAGTGACAACCAACTTGGTACAGATGTGCTCCATAGATTGTGACTTTGTAGGCCTATTTTTATAGGCATGTATCAGTTACAACAGAAAATGCTGGTGAAGCAGTTTTCCGAACCTTCTGTAAAATTACAGACCTGCGGTCTGTAATTACGGAGATATCTGTAAAAAAATATACAGACGTGAGCTGGTAACCACAGATCGATCTGTAGAAAAGTACAGACATGACAGATGTGATCTGTAAAAAGATACAGATGCAGCCGTAACTACAGATCGATCTGTAAAAAAGTACAGATATGATCTGTAAAAAAATACAGATGCAGCTGTAACTACAGATCATTCTGTAAAAAAGTACAGATGTGATCTGTAAAAAATACAGATGTACCTGTAACTACAGATCTTTCTGTAATAAAATACAGACACGAGCTGTAAAAAATACAGCTATGAACTGTAACTACAGACCCTTCTGTAAAAAAATTACAGACGTCGGGAAACTGCTTCACCAGCATTTTCTGTAAAATTACCGACATTTTTTTAACAGTGCAACTGGACGGATCCGTCACAGATAAAAAAAAACACCACAAGCAGGTCGACATGTCAGCGATTAAGAGGAACTCAGAGCAACTGGTAGTTACCTCGAACAGCGTGCTCATGTCGACAGCCCGTCTTCCATGCCCTCTGTCCATTCCAACAACTAGTCGCTGTACAAGTAGAACATGGGCAACTCGAAGCAGTTGGTGTTTTGGAAAATATCTCAGTCTCATCGGCTTTCTTTTCGAAATGTTGTGGAAAGACTTATTGCTGGACATGGTCAGAGCACGTCGTTCGTTTCCGACAAGGTTCTTTCAGAAAATGGATCAATGATCAATGACAGCGATATTCTTCACCCGTTGTTTGGTCCAGGAGTATTTTTGGAAGCATCCACGATGTACCTCCTGTTATATGGTACGGCCTAACCTGCCGGCCGTGGAGGATTTCCTTCACGGCCTGGTGGTTGTGCCTTGGCCTCTGCGGTGGAAGATAAGCAACGTTCAGCGCGGCCAGTACATGGACGGTTGACCTGCGAGAATGACCTCTGCAGTTTCTTCTATCGGTTGACAACCTTTGTTGGGAGACAGCAGAGCAGCCTTCATGCAGTTCTTCGTTCATGACTCGTCTTCAGTACCATTAAGGGACGTGGGGAGTGGAGGCAAACTTGTCTCTGTATACCCTTGTAACTTTCATACCACTGGAAAGGTACCACATCTACAGAAGTGATCTGAACAGCGCTAATACAAATACATGCACATCAATCCTTGGCAGGACATTGACCACAGCACCCCCTCGGTGGTGTGTTCGCAGTTTCTATATGTTTCGATCTTTCCCCGCATTTTTGACCAAACGACCTTGCTATGATCCTGCAAACGCCGAATCATCTCAACATTTTACGTACATGTATGAATAAACTTCAACAAACACTAATTGGGAAAATACTAGGCTATGGACGCTTTCATTGTTTCCTGTACATTCCTCCAGCACTCGTAAATGTTCACGAATTCACTGCAGTGAATTTCTCACATCTAATTGTACCGATATCCAGTATCCAGTTTCTGTTCCTGACATCCGAGTCCTATCTGGCGTAATTTTAAACTATCATTGGTTTTCTGGACGAGTCAAGTTCGAATGTGTAGTTCATACATATATGGCTCATTGAGGTACTCTTTCTTTATTCCTCAATGACATTCCGTGGTCATCTATGATAGCTGCACAGCGAAGGCGTCGTGGTAAGACCTGCCTGACACTGATTGTGCATCTCCGTTCTTCATTTCGGGTTTCACGGCTTGCTACCTATCATCCTGAATCTAGAGGAACGAGTATCCAGCCACAATACCTCGAGTACTTTTCGGCACATATATTTGTCCTACAGCTCCCTTTCTGCTATCAGCTTACATTTCACCACATGACAACTGAAATTACTAGAACTTTACCGGTGTGTCGATAATTTCGTGCACTAGATTGCTGTCAACCCACCAAGGCATGTACGAACCCACGGTATCACCAATGATACTGCATCTTAACACCTCGAGCGAAACTTCGTCAGAAGGCGATGTTGTTGATACTGAGTTGATTGATCGGTGGAGAGGCTACATCAGCAAGTGGTGGTTCGTGTTTTCCTTCGTGTTCGGCATCCCGGGTAACACCATGTCGCTGCTGGTCACCCTCAAGAAGGATAACCGTAGGATCAGCACCTGTATTTACATGGCTGCCCTGGCTTTAGTCGATTCTGGGGTGATAGTGAACGCTGCCCTTCATAAGGCGCTCATCGTCTATGGCTGGGGTGGCGAGGGGATCAAAGCCAGCCTCCCATTTCTAAGGTAGGTTCCAGGCTAAGTTAGTCACGGTCTGGGATTGATGGACCACTGGTTACCCAAACTTAGAAGTCTCTGATTGTTAACGTGATGGCATGCTTTAGAACTCATTCGTTCATATTCATAGAACTCATTAGCCACTTTTACACTACGCAGAATTTTGGCCCGGATGAACCGTGCCGTGCTCGACCCGGGCCAGGCCCGCCTCAGAAAGAGCATTTTACCCCATTTACACTGCACCATGAAAACCGTGCCAATATCTGAATCGCCGGCTCTCCTTTCTGTGGAGATAGGAAATCTCCGTCATTTTCAATATGGCTGCGCCCATGATCATTCGCGGCAATGACGTATTGAGTTCAAGGCCGATAAATGAGCATGCGCACTTCACTAAAGGCGAGTCATTCAAGTGGGCCGAGCCCAGTAGCGTGTTTACACTGTGCAGTTTTCCAGCGGAACCGTGCTCGACCCGGGCCGTCCGGGTCGAACCCACCTCCTGTTGGGGGGTTCGGCCCGGATGAAAGTAGCGCCGTGCCGAGCCCAGTTGTGCCGTGCCAACCCATTTACACTATTACCTTTTTTGCCGCGCCGTGCTCGACCCGGGTCGAGCACGGTTGAAAACACGTAGTGTAAAAGAGGCCATTGTTCAAGGTCATTTGGAGCCTGACTGAATGTAAGTCTCAAAGTGGTGAAAGATCTCAGTAGTTCTTGGTAACAGAACTGTGGTCCATGCAAAATGAGCTCAATCGGCTGTGGTAACAAAACTCAACAGTTAAAGTCGATTGGACTCGTTATTCCATACAAGTACCAATTGATCTACATAATTATTGTATGGTAACTGAACGCAGAGGTCAAAGGTTGGACACTGAATGGTCTGTTTTGAGGGATCTGTTGGCTCAAGATGGTAGTAGAACCTTTCAGCCACTGTTGAATTCAATGGTCTATGGATGAACTCCATTGATATTTTAGTGCAAGAGCCCAATTGTCGTTGGTAATAGAACTCAATGGGCTATTGCAGTAGAACGCAATGGGCTGTGGTTAGTGGAACTAAATGGGCTATAGTAGTAGAACGCAATGGGCTGTGGTTAGTGGAACTAAATGGGCTATAGTAGAACTCAATGGGGTATGGTAGTAGAACTTAAATGGGCTATGGTACTAGAATATAATGACCAACGTTATTACAACTGGATCATCCCTCGGTCAATGACAGTCCCGAGGAAGCCAATGATCTTTATACTAGTATTTCGAATCGTCCTCTCGATAATTGCTGAATGGATGTCGGCATGCAGTCAGAACACTGGCGTCATCTGGTCAGCATGTTTTGGGGGTCCACGATGAATTGATTTTGAGCGGAGGGTTTGTTGTGTTTTTGTTGCGTACGTAAACGAAGTCCTACGGACACCTCAAATCCATGGATTTGGGTATAATATTTTCTTTCTTACACTAGTTATATCTGGTATGCAAATAACGTGTGCGCCATCAGTTCTGGCCTCTTTCTCGCCGAGATGAGCATCGACCGTGCCATCGCCATCACCTTCCCCATGAAGGCGGCCACCATCTGTACCACGTCCAGAGCAACCAAGATCACAATAGCAACCTTCCTGATTGAATGTACGATCCACAGTCAGGCTTTCCACATGTACGAGCTTCCTGAGCCACCGAACGGCTCCATGCTACGGGTGTTACCCCCACATTTGGAATGGGCCGTTACTTTGTTCAACATGTATATGCTCGTTCTGGGCACCATTCTACCCTTCACCATCCTCACCATCTCAAACACCATCATCATTCTGAACATCCGCCGGGCCGCCGTGGAAAGAAAGAAAATGGAATCAAAGGGACAGCAAAAGCAGGCAAAGGAACCTAATCTGACCATGATGCTCCTTCTGACCTCAACAGCGTATCTGTTTTGTTCGTGCCCAAAACGAATCTGGGAGACCGTGGCCGGAGCACAGTATGATATGGACGACAAATACTGGTTTGCCCGCTACTGGCTTGAGTTTTGGATCGTAACTGAGTTATGGCATTCTAACTTTGCGGTGAACTTCTACGTTTATTTTCTCGGCGGTGGTCGAAAGTTTCGTAAGGATGCAAGAGAGGTTTTGACGAGATGTTGTTGAAGAGGAGGCAGTAATTCTCTTGTGTCAAGGGGAAGGAGTCCGAGATTAATTGCCTTAGTTTGATGTACAGTACCAGAAAATTGTTGGCGCCATTAATTCTTGCTGATGTAAGTAGCTGAGTGTTCAAACAGTCATACATCTCAAGTATGTGCCTCATCTTCGTTGAGAGCAACATGCTATATCTTTGGAGAAGTGGCTATATACTTCTCTCCAATGTTCCTTTTAAAAACTAAATACCCATCCTACATATATAGTACAACTGCCATGTTTCGAGTTCACCTGGTTTTGACATTTCTGTGCCCTGTCCATGGCAGGGACAATGCCTTCGTATACATGTAATTATGACCACACCACCAGCGGTGATGTGCTGACCGATCCTTTTTCGCAAGTTTCTGTTAACTAGTATTTCTCAAATCTACCCGTTAGTTGTATCCAGTTTCTCTCCAATATTCCATGACATCCGAATTCTGCCTCGCATCACTCGGCTCTCTGGACAAGTAAAGATACATATGTGTATCAGTTAGTATAATCAAAAATAGATAAGCGAGCTTACTTATCTATTTTGGTATCATTGAGGCACTTTTTCTGTATTCCTCAGTGCCTTTCCATGGTAGCGACACGACAGAGGCATCAAGATAAACCACCTGACGCTGACTGTGGGTCTCGGTTCCAAGGCTTCCTACCCACAATTCTGGATCTACAGCAACGAGCTTGCCACAAAATCTCCAGGGATGATAAAATCTGCTATCATCTGCAGTTAAGTCAGCTTCGAATCGTCACTCCTTGGGGTTTTGGAATCCTAAATGTTCGAACCTACAATGTTGGATGTCCTTGACAAAAACGCCACGACATCGATGGTCGTCACAGTAACTTCAGATGACGTACATGTACCTGAATGGATTGGCAGGTGGACTGATTATGTTAGAAAGTGGTGGTTCGTCTTCACCTTCACATTCAGCATCCCGGGCAACATTATGTCGCTTCTGGTCACCCTCAAGAAGGATAACCGTAGGATCAGCACCTGTATTTACATGGCTGCCCTGGCTTTAGTCGATTCTGGGGTGGTAGTGAACACAGCCCTTCATAAGACGCTCATCGTCTATGGTTGGGGTGGCGAGGCGATCAAAGCCAGCCTCCCATTTCTTAGGTAGGTGTCCGAATAATGTTTGTCCTGGTTTGGTGTAGTGGGTGCAAACAAAGGAATAAGGCTCAGCTCTATATGTCACCAAAAAAACCGCTGTGATGGATAGAGCTGAGGATTATTCTTCTGTGTAATTCTAGTTGAAGGGAGTATCCATTGCTCACAAGAACTTAGATGTCTCTGGTGATGGTGCGTTTTAGAATCCATTTAGTTCTATTTCGAAGTCATTAAGAGTCGATTGTGAATGCAAATGCAAAGTCATATTGTTCCATTGTGGAGGATCTCAGTAGTCGTTGGTAAAGCCTAGGTCACAAATCCACCGGGCCCAGTACGATTTTCCCCACCCAGCGGCTTGCCGTGGATTTTAGATGCTGAAACACGGATCTAAGATGAATTATGCCGAAATCGCCTCAATGGATAAGTGGAAATTAGACTGGATCAAACTGTGGGCACCTTAGAATTTGGTCCAAATGTCTGTTTTTTCTCGCCGTACGGGCCCTGGAGTGAATATGTGACCTAGGCTTAAAGATAATGTATCACGGATATTTTCGCGGGCCACGAAATTCATTGTTTATTTACATTTTGTTTGTTTATGTCCAGGCTTTCTTTGTCTTATGAGTAAATTGTTGGTGACATGCCCCTCTAGAAACTCTGTTGATTCCAAAAGTATTCGTTTTGGTGGGTTGCCATGTCGCAAAAGTCCAAAATAACATAATGTAAACATTCATGTTTACAAACATTGAATGTAAACAATGAAGTCGTGATATATTATCTTTAATAGAATTGTGGTGGTTTATTGTAAACGAACTCAGTCGGCTGTGGTAACAGAACTCAATGGGCTATGGTAGTAGAACTCTATGCCTCTGGCAGTAGAACTCTATGGGCTGTGGTAGTTAGTACATGTAGAACTCAATGGTCCCTGACATAGTGTTATTTCTCTACGACATGTTCTTTTCCTCGCGCAAGCTTCGTTTGGTATAAATAATAATAATAATGTTAGTTCTTATATAGCGCATTTCCAGTTAACCTGCTCAATGCGCTTTACATTAGCACAATCTAATCGTACAATCAGATTAGACAACACACGTATAGCACCTGCTAACTGTATGCCGACCAATTTTACTGCACAAGCTTTTCCTTTTTCTAGGATCTTAGCACCCAGCTATAGGTCTGTTCATTCCAATTAACTTTCTCCACTCCCCGGGGAGTATTACAGTCCCGGCAGCTGATTTCAGTGCTCTTGGACTAACATTCACATAGACCATCACTACCAGCCAGGTACCCCTTTTACACATGGGTGGGGTGAAGCATGGGTGAAGCAAGTGAGGCAAAGTGACTTGCTCAAGGTCACAAGCGAGCGTGTTTTTTCTTGGTCAGGACTGGGAATCGAACCCGGGACCTTCTGCTCAGAAGTCCGTCTCGCTAACCACTACACCACGCCGTATGCAAGCAACGTGTTTGCCATCAGCTCAGGCCTCTTTCTCGCCGAGATGAGCATCGACCGTGCCATCGCCATCACCTTCCCCATGAAGGCGGCCACCATCTGTACCTCGGCCAGGGCAACCAAAGTCACTGTTATAACGTTTCTCGTCGGAAGCTTGATCCAGAGCCAAGATCTTCACTTGTACAAGCTTCCTGATCCACCAAATGGCGTCATTGTCAGGGACTTGCCCGACCCATACAAGTGGGCCGTTACTTTGTTTAACATGTATATGCTCATTCTGGGTACCATTCTACCCTTCACCATCCTCACCGTCTCAAACACCATCATCATCCTGAACATCCACCGCGCTGCCGTAAAAAGAAAGAAAATGGAATCGAAGGGACAGCAAAAGCAGGCAAAGGAAGCTAATCTGACCATGATGCTCCTTCTGACCTCAACAGCGTATCTGATCTGTTCGTGCCCAAAGCGGATCTGGGAGACAGTGGCCGGAGCACAGTATGATTTGACCAACCCTTACTGGTTGGCCCGCTACTGGCTTGAGTTTTGGATCGTAGCTGAGTTATGGCACTCTAATTTTGCGGTGTTTTTACCTAGTTTTTTACGTGGCATATTCTGACGTCATCATCACGTCAGATTTTTACCAGTTTTTTACATGTCAAATTGTGACCTCAGATGGACGTCTCAAATCCTTTTTTAAAAACGATTCATTTTGAGATGATAGTGAAATTACATGTATAACAATCCAGAAAGTCGATGTCACCCTGTTGAAACTTCAGAAAGTATTTCCACAAAAAGACGTCGAAATCACGTGGAAAAGACGTCAACCTACTTCTAATACTAATCTTAATAACTAATTGTAGAATAAAAAATATGGCGAATAAAAACTATAGGAATGTTGCCTCCTCCTATACCAACATGGTTACAACATATTTTTGTACAATAAACCTCGCTCATTGTTTTTGTGGGGTGTCAAATGTTTGGAAATGATGCTTCAATGCACCACACATATGAAAAAGTTTTATTTGAATGAAATCCCGGACTCCTGCGTAGTGTTCATGGTAACTTGAATGTTACGGCTTGCTCAGCCTAACACAGTCCCCTGATCAGGGTTTTTTCGATCGACAGGAGTCTCCCACTCCTGGCACCTCTTCAGCCACTCAGTGGTTGTGGGTGGAAGTAATTTGGGGGATGTCGGATCAGTCCTAACAATGAATGATCAGACGGAGGACAGGAAGAGGTCAGCCCCTGACCAGTCAGTGGTCAGGTTGACTGAACACACGTCTAAAAAACGTCTTAATTATGTCAGGAACACGTCTCTGGTTGACGAGAACGACGTTATATTCACGTCAAAATGTGACGTCTATCGTAGGCCGGAGTGGACAAAAGTCTCCATTTTGGTATCATACCTAAATAGAATTAGGTACCATACCTAAATCAACCAACCACATGCCAGGAATTAGGTATCATACCTAAATCGATATGTGGTTGGTTGATTTAGGTATAGTACCTAATTCTATTTAGGTATGATACCTAAATGGAGACTTTTGTCCACTCCGGCCTACGATAGACGTCAATGTGACGTGTGACTTTGGTGCAAAGTGTCGTGATATTCACGACATTTTTGGACGTGAAAATGACGACACTACTGACGTAATCCTGACGTGAATAATACGTATGCTTGCTATCAGGGAAATGAAATAGCAAAATGGGTGGATATGGCGTCCACTCCGGCATAACTCCGCGACCACAGTATATAGAATGCATGTACATCAAATTGTATTGTTCCTATCATACATGCAGAGCATCGTGTTTTGGGTTCTCAAAGTTGCGACATGCATGTACCCGTCCTTGGCAGAGACAATGCATTAGAATACCTGTATCCAGTTACTCTTCATGACACCCGAATCCTATTCGAGCATGTCTCGTGTAATTTTAAACCTTCTCTCGTCGAATCGTGAAGTTAGACGTGTGTATCAGGTTTACATAACGCCCATTGAGGCACTCTTGCTGTATTTCTCAATGCCATTCCGTGGTCATCAGCAATAACTGCACCACGAGACCCACCAACACGGACTCTGTGTGTCTCGGTTCTCTGTATCGACTTTCACCTGTTGCTATCCACGTACCATTCTGAATATACATGTAGGCCTACAGCAACGAGTACCCCAGTCACAACATCTTCACGATACTTCGGAGCCCATTCTACTCTACCCTACGTTAGACTACCGCCGTTAGCTTGCATTTCACCTTAAACGGTACGTTACCGGCTTGCCTACGTTCCAAGATTATTTCGGGTGCAAATGTAGGGGAGACCGGGGCTAGTTGTAACAGGGGTAGGTTGTAACAGAGCTAATATTTCCTTGAGTATACGCTGGGAAGGGCTGAGTTTCCTCACACAGATTGACATTGATATCGGCCACCTTTGTACCAAAGGGCATCCATTTATACGAACTGACGTACAAAAAAATTGACAAAAACGTTTTTGGTGC
>NMRB01006283.1:0-12669 GCA_002633025.1 Notospermus geniculatus
AAAATAAACTTCGGTCGTAACACATTCGTGCAATTCAATTTCAAAACGGACCTCAATTGGATGCGTTCACTATCTCCCCCGCCACCTTAATAAGTGCGGCCGTCCATTGGAGCGTTTCCGTGCGCGGAAACGCTCGAAAGCATTGTTTGTGACCAACGACGCGAAAAAAACAGATGCTTTCGAGCGTTTCCGCGCACGGAAACGCTCCAATACAATTCACGGTATATATATTCCACGATCAATAACATTGGACAAAACACGACTCCACAATCGCACGGAAACGAAAAATCTGACACGAAAATAAGGGTCACTTAGTGAGCCAACAATGTACACAACTAGCAACCAACCCCTACCGCATTGAGGATTGTGCCCAGCTTAATAAGGGCAGCCGTCCATTGGAGCGTTTCCGTGCGCGGAAACGCTCGAAAGCATTGTTTGTGACCAACGACGCGAAAAAAAACAGATGCTTTCGAGCGTTTCCGTGCACGGAAACGCTCCAATGGAAAGCCGCCCTAACGCGCGAAGCCTCCAAGCAACTCAGGTCAAAAAAGCATAATGTAGATGAATTTGCATGATGACACACGACCTACATGTAGTAGGCCAATAGTGAGGACGCATGTTGCTCACTGAAAAGTTCCCCCATATCCGATTATGGGCTGATTGTAGTCACCCTTCCTGTTAGTCACGGGCCTAGAACAGTTCGTGTTAAGAGGCCATTTCCTTTAGAAACATGACTGTTAGGTCTACCACATCAGAATGTTCTGTTGTGTAACACTGGCATTTTCAAGTTGTTTTAACAATTTAAAAATTGTTATACTCAGAATGCAATGAACAGGTTCAGTACATTTGGGGGCAGCCGAAGCTACATTGAAAATATCGTTACTGACTGCACAATAAATTTGCGCTTAAAGCGGACTGTTCGTGCCGAGTCAAAGATTCCACAGCACCGTTTCCGGAGCAGCCGCCGCAATGCATTTACCAGTTGTTGTTACGAATAAAACGGGACGTTTTATTATTTTTGGTTCACTTTGGACAGACGCGAGCAATCCGCTTTAAACAATGGTCCTTGTCTTTGAAAGGATGCGCATTACAGTAGTATTTTATAGTTATCATTTACAGTAGGGAAACTGTAATAATCAAGGGGGAATTGTCCTTTAAAATCTTGACACAAGGGCAGGAAATAAGCCTTTAGGTTTCATTCTGCTTACAGTTAATTTGACCAAGACAACAGCATTGAATCAAGTATCAATTCAAAACTTCATTTCTTGTGTTTCTGCTGTGACCTAATTTAGTCAGATCCTCAGAATTATGATATCAAACACATGATCATCCATGTACCTTCACAGAAAATAAGTATGGATTGGAAGAACAAGGAAGTATAATTCACAATCAACCCAAAATTTCGTGAAAAATCTCAAATTGCAGATTTTTGATATTTTCGATAATCTCAAATATCATCAAAGTAAGCCAAGATTTTCAAACACTTTCTTCACCACATTTCTTAGAATTTTCCATAGATTACTTGAAATGTCATTTCTGGTAAAAAATGTTAAGATTTCAAAAATCTCAATCTTGATGATATTTTAAAATAGTGATATTTTCATGATAATTAATTTTTTTCCATGAAATTTCCTGTCTGACATACAGAGGAGATGTTCAAGGCCAGGTATCAAAGCTGCAACACCATCGTGTGCATACCTCAGCAACAGAAGACAAAAACTTTTGTCCATTTATTTTTTGGGATGAGTGTACATGTAGATGAATTTGCATGATGACACACGACCTGCATGTAGTAGGCCAATAGTGAGGACGCATGTTGCTCACTGAAAAGTTCCCCCATATCCGATTATGGGCTGATTGCAGTCACCCTTCCTGTTAGTCACGGGCCTGGAACAGTTCGTGTTAAGAGGCCATTTCCTTTAGAAACATGACTGTTAGGCCTACCACATCAGAATGTTCTGTTGTGTAACACTGGCATTTTCAAGTTGTTTTAACAATTTAAAAATTGTTATACTCAGGTTCAGTACATTTTGGGGGCAGCGGAAGCTACATTGAAACTATCGTACTGACTGCACAATAAATTTGCGTTTAAACAATGGTCCTTGACTTTGAAGGGATGCGCATTACAGTAGTATTTTATAGTTATCATTTACAGTAGGGAAACTGTAATAATCAAGGGGGAATTGTCCTTTAAAATCTTGACATAATGGCAGGAAATAAGCCTTTAGGTTTCATTCTGCTTACAGTTAATTTGACCAAGACAACAGCATTGAATGAAGTATCAATTCAAAACTTCATTTCTTGTGTTTCTGCTGTGACCTAATTTAGTCACATCCTCAGAATTATGATATCAAACACATGATCATCCATGTACCTTCACAGAAAATAAGTATGGATTGGAAGAACAAGGAAGTATAATTCACAAACAGGGTGGACAGAACATTAACTGGGTTTCAATCTCCAAACGGCAAAGTTGATGAGATCAATTTCATTTACATGTAGTTCCTGGATTTTTTATCGTATTTAAAAAGGAGGGATTCATTCAAAGGATTGCAATTTCGACTTCTTTTTGTTTGAGGATTACTTTTGATGTCATGTTACTGACATATTGGTTGGGATTTTTTCTACTCGTCCGTGTTGGGGAGAGCTTCGGCCGCGACGGTATGTCTTGCCAATTTCCTGGTCTTTTTTATCTGCACAAAATCTACATGAATATTTCCCCTTCTGTCATGTCTTTAGGGGATCGCCCTTAAAAGTCAAAGTGTAAATTCATTCCTAACTATTTTCGAAAGGGGGTCAAAGCCTTGGTGGAATTGGTTTAGGGTTGTAGGCCTACGAAACATTGATGTTATGAGGCCAACCAATATTACATGTATACCGAGGCGAATAAATAATGCCGGAATATGCATTGGACCTAAAACCACGATTTGTTAATCATTGTACATGTCCACAGATTTTTAACGTTGACTTCGCTGTTTATCTCGATACCATCCTTCTAGGAAACATTCTGGATGCTCTTCATTATTTCAGTTTCGTAAATTTAAAACATTTTAAACATTCCTTGGCCTGTTTGTTTAATCTTAAATAGAAATATCCATCATTATTACGCCAAACCTTAACCACAGCCTTTCTTATCATACTTCAGATTGTCAAGACACGTCATGGCGATGTTCTGACCCAAAATATGGTAAGCCAAACGGTCATTACTGTAAGAATGACGACTATATCAGACGACGGTGCCGGAAATCATGCGGTCTTTGCGACGATTCAACGACAACATCAACCACTACTACCGCAGTGACAACATCCACCACTCTTCCTTCGACATCGACACAATTAATCCGTAATTTGGGTAAAATGATGGATTGTTTCTTTGTCGATCGAAAAAGTGAAGCCATGGACGATAACTTCCTTTTCAATCGCTGTATAACAGCAAGAATAGAATTAACACGGTGCCCGACCCGAACCCGCTATAACAATTTCAGAGGAAATCATTCAATACATGGAGCTTATATACACATATTCGTTTAAGAAATGTCAAGAGTATATTCCCAGTGACTTCACCTTTTACACATTTTTTGTTGTCTTCCGTCAGGTTGTCAGGACACATCATGGCACTTTTGTTCTGGTCCCATTGTTCTGTCCAACAGTCATTACTGTAAGAATGACAAGAGGGTTAGACTTGAGTGCCGGAGAACATGCGGTCTTTGCGATGATACGATAACGACACCAACGGCTTCCACCGAAGCAGCAACAACCACCACCACTGTTCCTCCGACAACAACGACTCAATCAACCCGTAAGTGGGGTAAAAAGGCCGAGCTTTCTCAGAGCTTGAAAACAGGACATATCGCCAAAAAAATTGCATTTGACATCTCTTATTAATGCACACATGCGACCAGGCCTACCATGCGAACAACCTGCGTACCACAGAGTCCAAGACTTCCCACCATGAAGAAGAAAAATAGTAATACATGTATAACAACAGTTCCTTCCATTTCAGAAGAGACTTCAACATCGAAGGCAACAACAACTATAGTTCCCACGACAACAACCGCTACAACTGCTAAAAATCCACCTCAAACAACAATTAGCACATCTCCACCAACAACCACCACAGCCCTGCCAACAACCACCACAGCCCTGCCAACAACCACCACAGCCCTGCCAACAACCACCACAGCCCTGCCAACAACCACCACAACTCTGCCAACAACCACCACAACTCTGCCAACAACTACCACAACTCTGCCAACAACTACCACAACTCTGCCAACAACTACCACAACTCTGCCAACAACTACCACAGCTCTGCCCACAACTGCGGAAACAGAGCGTCAAGAAACATCGACCACACCCACAGAAACCACAACAGAGAAGACGGCAGGTGAGTAGCTCCGTCGTCAAGTATTACGTTTTCGCAGAGGAACGACCCGAGAATAATTAGAAGAGAGGTGGGTGATTGCACTGTGACGGATAGTTACAATACGGGTCTGACAAGTTCACGATCGATGGGACGGTGTGATAAGAATTTGGGTCTGTCTTGAAATCCACCACTGAACAATCCATCTACTAAACAATGTACACAACTGCATATACCACCTACTAAACAATCCATCTACTAAACAATGCACACAACTACATATACCACCTACTAAACAATCCATCTACTAAACAATGCACACAACTACCACCTACTAAACAATCCATCTACTAAACAATGCACACAACTACCACCTACTAAACAATCCATCTACTAAACAATGCACACAACTAGCAACCAAGCTAGAAGATTTTATGATTTTATGGGTCTGTCCTGAGGTACGGTTTGGAGTAAAATTGCAGAAGAGATCACGAGTCGGGCTGGGGTAGGGTTGTATAAACGTGAGACTGAAAGGTACTCAGAATCAATGGAGTTCTTTGTCATTTATGCTTATGACGTGTTGTGGCAATGATAGAGTCTAACAAGCGGCAAGGGGATGGCATTCTACAAACAAGTGAAACAGGCGACATTATTAGTCCTAATCAAGATCTCAAATAGCACACAATAAGACGGCACGTGGTCTTGATGATTTCTAGTGAGTGTACAGAAACAACCCATCCAGATATCATTTCTTGTTAAGGGAATGTCTTCCCCTTGTTGGGACATGGTGTCACAATTTCATCGATACCGCCGACCATGCCGCCGTGCTTCACCTTCTACAAATAGTCACAATTTTAATTTTACGGTCATGACCATATGAGCTTTAATGAGCATGTCTCATGATCTCATTAAAAGCAGTGCGAACTGGTGGCTCTTTCATGACTTTACTCCTGTTTGCAATCACAGAGCACTGCATCACAGAACGATAGAAAATCGTGATGTTGAGAGCGAACGGTTGTTTAATGAGCACATCATGGCCGCGTTAATAGTCGTGTGTTCATGGAGTCCCAAAGAGATCCGGACTCGCCGGAAATTGCAGAAAACTCACGATAGCGCTAACTTAAAGGACCACAGTATTGCTTCCCAATCCTGCGTTACACGTACCCGCGTTAAGGGAGACCTCTATTGACGACTTGGTAAACTACGCATGCTACTACGTGCATTGTAGTGTAATCATACATTCGCCAACACTGGGGCGAACTGCTTAACTACAGTATTGGAGCATGGTGCCGGTGGCGCCGGCTGTCGACGGAAAGTTGCAATACCGTGGTGCTTTAACTTTATGTTAGATGACGTAAAAATCCCTTGTCTTTTTACGTCATTGATACCTGCCGCACACCGAGTGCAATTTTGTCTCCGACGTTGCCTCCATAGGAGTTTTTTGTCTCAGCATCCTGTCACCGCACACGGTGCGCCAGCCGCCGCAAACTCCCCACAGCGCCACCTATCTCCATTCTTCCGGCAGGTATTAACATAAAGTTAGCGCTAACACCAAGTTAGTGCTAACATGAGTTTTGTGCAACCGGTCCCTGGGCATTAACGTATGCCTTCACCGATACGGCTGCAATCTGCAGTGAGTGCAGCTTCACTCTCTCGTTTTTACGGTATCTCAATTTATGCCAACTTACTAACGTGTTGCCGAAACATAATCAAGATTCTGTTACCTAATGAGGTCATCTGAACCGGAGCCGGACGCCACCATGGGTTCCGGTGGTTGATATCCTCAAGTGTCCATGTCTGTAATAGGCCCCGTTTATACAGGATGTTAAAAAGATGACCAGTTATGTAGAGCCATCTTTCACTTAGTACGATTTGCAGAAGATGGATTCCAGACTCCTCGCAATGCAGCTAGAAAGGGTGAGCATCGCAACCACGGTTTTCAGGACTTTCATGTATAATTCAGTCATCTTCTCCATAGCATTCAGCTAGAGACAGCGTAATCCACTTGATATTGTTGGCGACCCCATACAAAGTCTCACAACTAACATCCCGCCGGGTTGTCAGCAGAGTTTCACGAGCACTATCTGTGAAACTTTGTTAAGTTGCCTGAACAACGGCAAGTTGATGTAATTAAAGATGGATTCTACAGGATCAGGAACTTTCCAGGTCTTAGGTTGTGTTGATGGAACACGATAATTTCACCTCGTTTTAGTGAGGCTGATTTTGTCAACAGGAAAGGTTATCACTAGCCTAACTTTCAAGTGATATGTGACCATAAGGGGGAAATGGGTTAACATTGTGGCAAGATGCCACAATGTTAATCCATGCCATCCCTATTGAAAGTGAAACTGACGCGTGTTGTGACTTGTGGTTTGGGACACGGCCAACTGCTATGTTAACAATCAACTAAGTCCTAGTTGACAATCTGGCACTGTCCGTAGCAGGATTTTATGAATATGAAAATAGCACGAAACTATGGCAGGCAACTAGCCATTTGGCAGCCTGCTAAGGCCTAGTTGGCTGCTACTTTAGCAGGGTTTTATGAATATCGGCCCTGGATGACTGTTGGGTTCATTATTTCAGTTTCGTAAATAAACAAGAAAAGGACATCGGAGCCCGGGATCGGAGCGATGTCAATGGTTTCCGATGAGAAGTTTACTACTCTAGAGCTAGTTATCTGTGACCTTGACCTCTGACCTTGAGAAGTATTGCGTAACTGGAACAGGGATCCTTGATTAAACCAATAGGGGATGGTTAATGCAGGCTTCTAATTAGTTTTCCCCTGAAATTCTGAGTAGATTTGCACTTTAGAACTGTTTGACCTTGACCTCTGACCTTCAAGGTCATTGTGTAATCTGAAAGCGCATCCTTGATAACCTAGGTGTAGATGGAGGTTTTAGGCTTCCACCATCACCAGGTTCTGTCTCATGTTATTTGTGATGGTTGGCTGTGACCTTGACCTCTGACCTTGAGAAGTACATGTATTGCATAACTGGGGCAGGATCCCTGATTAAACCTATCGGGGATGGTAAATTCAGGCTTCTAATTCGTTTTTTCCTGAAATTCCGAGGAGATTTTCGCTGAAGAACTGTTTGACCTTGACCTTGACCTCTGACCTTCAAGGTCATTGCGTAATCTGAAAGCTCATCCTTGATAACCTAGGTGTAGGTGAAGGTTTTAGGTCTCTACCATCACCAGATTCTGATTTATGTCATGTTATCAAATTTGAATATCAAATCTCACCACGATATCAGCAAATATCATGCGACCGAGCAGGTGCAAACTGAAAATTTCAGTTGCAATAACATCCGTGGATGAGCAATGATGTTGTGATANATTATGATGCTGACACATGATGGAGACAAGTTATTCAAGAAACAAAAGTGTGACAGACAAAATCTCAACTTTTGATATATCAATTTCACCATGAACCAGGTATCGGAGACTGGAAATTTTCATTCCATCTTGTAGCTCAGGTCATGAAACCTGGGGGTAGGTCACATTTCCAGGTCTGTAGCTCTTGCAGGAACAAAGTTACAGGCGTGACAGACTGAACAGACGGACACATACACACACACACACACACACCATGACCAAACACAATATGGTTTCCGATCTTGAGATCGGAAACCATAAAAACATTCCTTTGCCTGTTTGTTTAATCTTGAATAGTAATATCCATCATTAAAACGTCAAACCTTAACCCAGCCTTTCTTATCATACTTCAGGTTGTCAAGACACGTCATGGTACATGTACGTTTGTTCTGATCCCTACTATGTTCAGCCAAACAGTCATTACTGCAAGAAGGACGACAATGTCAGACGTCAGTGCCGAAAATCATGCGGTCTTTGCGATGATACGACGACTATGACAACATCAAGGACTTCTACCAAAGCTACAACAACCAACACTTTTTCTCCGACGAAATCAACACAATCAGTCCGTAAGTATTAAGGTTCTCTTTGAAATGTTCGAAAGGATGCAGTCAATCCAGACTGTTAGTTTCATAAAATACTTAACACAACATCAGCCCCGAAAAATATAATGAGTGGCAGAACAATTTAGACGAAATTAATGAATACTATCTCATCAATTTGTTAATCTTTAAAAGATGTCAAACGTTATGCCAAGATTATATTCTTGATTTTGCCCAATGGTTTCATTACGCTATCACATCATTTTAACCTCACAATATCATGGTACTATTGTTCTGATCCCTACTATGTTCAGCCAAACAGTAATGTAAGAATGTCGAGAGAGTCAGACCGGACTGAAATGACATGAGTGATCAGTTTGCAGTCATCCCCCCCAAAACCCCAACCCTTTTTTACAAAACAAATACGTATTTTGTGCAGTTCAGCTCGTTGGAACACCGCTAACGTTCAAAATTGCATTTAAGGAACATTCTTTCAGTATGATAATTGTTGAGAACTTCACATAGTTTGAAAAAGCTTTCAATTTCGAAGCTGCCAACTCGGTTGAACGACCGACTGCAACGAGCAGGACGGGAAAACCCCGCGTTAACTGATGACGTAATACGCAGAAAGGTACGGCGTCGGGACGGAGCGCAACGTGATCAGAAAAGGCAACCATTTGGTCATCCTCCCACAGCAGGGGTTTTTACCTCGCTCCTCTTCATCCGCTCACACAAACCCCTGCCGACATTCTCTGCGATGAAAGTAGAATAGGCTGAACTCAACTTAGCTTGAATCCAGCGGTGCAGGTGGCCAGACGTGGGAATACCCATGTCAGCGCTGCTTGGCTGCGAATATTACAAGGATCATTATACATGTGTACGTGTAACTCATCTCCAGTTAGGGTGAGGTGGGGGACTTGAGGTACTTGAGGACTGTCTTGTGCGTGACACTACGATACAATCTATCCAAGCACACACCTTTGTTACTCAGTCTTCAGCATACTATGAAATTTCAGGCGGAGGCTACAGGAGGAGTTCGGCTTTCACAAATAGTGTGCACCTCCCCAGGCTCAGACCAGCCTACGCCCTTGCGTACGGTACATTGGCGCAGCGACATCAGGTGCCGGAGACCGGTAGTGGGCATTATTGCCGAATTCAGTGTCATATATGTACCTAAATCGAATTTGGCAACATGCCTTTAAACGACCGCCCCCTGCTGGAGCACAGTATTTTCCATATTTCAAAATGTATTTCACTTAGGTATGAAGCCCCCGGTAATAAAACTGCCGGACAATAACTCCGCCTCTGGAGTCACATATACGAGGAAGAAATCTAGAACGCGGATAAGAATAATTAATGAAAGTGAGTTTCACTTCTCATGGTATGTTTACTCGCTGCTGGTGCTTGGGAATGTAACAACCCCTTCAGGGAGTTGACGCCATTGAAGGCGAACGGCCCTGCACCACCTCGCTGTGTGCTCTTTCTCCTATCCGCTATTCTTTGCTTTTGGCCCAGTGTGGGTGCTCTCTCTCTCCGCTATTCTTTGCTTTCGGCCCAGTATGGGTGCTCTCTCCGCTATTCTTTGCTTTCGGCCCAATATGGGTGCTCGTTCACCGCTATTCTTTCCTTTTGCAATATGGGTGCTCTTTCTCCGCTATTCTTTGCTTTCAGCCAAATATGGGATTGCTCTTTCTCCGCTATTCTTTCTTTTCAGCCCAACAAAAGGGTGCTATTTCTCCGCCATGTTAATATACCTCATGTAACTTTCAGCAAAATCGTCGATAATGTAGTGTAGCTCGACGTCTTTTTGCCGCCCTTTCCTTCCATTGCCCATTATTATTAAGTAAATTTCAGGGTCTTCAATAAAACCCAATGTTCTACCCTCCAGCCAACCAACATCTTCTCTACCCTTGGACGTGGACTAGCGATAGAGAAAAAAGTGGACCTTGTCATATCCCGTTCTACATTGGCAGCAGACGGTACGATGATTGCATTTTCAGTAGCTATTCAGGGAAGTACTGGTGCTCTCTACGAAGACATTACAGAAACGATGGCCAATGGGGATATTGTCCTGGTAGGTTTTCGCCCATTCTATTGAGATTCAAGGGAACGAAATTGCGAAACTGCATTCGAAGCAAACTCAACGCAACTAGAAATATATTGTGAGAATGAATCTGCATATCATGTCTCACTCAATACACCTCTCACTCAGTCAATAATTAGCGTATTAGATTTCCATTGGGTTCTTAGTGATAACATCAGTTACAATGAATGCCCAAACTGCCATATACATTGTATACTCTAAATGAGGTTTTAGATGACCACGGCGATGTCCAATGGACTGCTTGACTGGACATTTCAGTCCGAGAGAACGGTGTAGCAAATGAAGGACACAGCAAAAGAAGCACTTATCTTTTCTCTGAAATTTCCTTTTCATATCCCGTCCCTGCTGCATCAACAGACTGTCGAACATTCAGTAAGTAGTCAGATTCTTTGAAGAACTTTTTCATCTCGCATTCATTCTCACAAGATTACGACGTTCACAACGCTCTCTCGCATCAATATCACGAGCACGTTCGCCATGTTCGGTTTCACAAAACGGATTTAATTCTTGAACATGACTGCCAAATACATGTACTGCATTACTGACTCAGGAGAACCCGGAGAAAACAGAGTGAACCATCAAATCACAAAAAAATGCGTCAAATCGGATATCGAACCCGGTGTAACATTTTTTCAGTGTTCCCCTTCTACATGTTTTATTGTCGGACGGAATAAGCTGCGACTTGACTTGACAACAGGGGAGACACAGAGAAATGTGCTAATCTATCAATAAGCATTTCCCAAACACTGTCACACTGACAGAGGTAACACTGAAACCTCAGTGGTGACAGGCGGCGATGTACAATGTAGTTCAAGAAGATTGAACCCGTCGTTTGTCTTTGCAGAACCGTCCCCTCCCGACGACATAATACTAATCACCAAGCCCGCCGGCCTCGGCAAACAAGCCATTGTCAAGGCAACATGGAAGGTGAGCAGACTTCTGATATTTGGTTCATCATGGAAAAGAAGCCAACCTTATGCATAATTTTTTTGACGTGTAAGCATCGATGTTTTACATCCAATCTACAATAATTTCCACTCCACAGCCGCAGAATTCAAACAAACGTTGCAAATTCAGCGTGGGATACAACACCAAATTCACTACCATCGCTGGTTTGGAATACACGGAGGACGGAATAGACGCGGACGATGCAACTTCTGCAGAATGGAATGACGCCCCGGCCAAAAAACAAGTGTTCGTCACTGTCCAATCGCTAAATTGCTTCAACCAGCCATGTGTGCCTTCGGACTGGTCAGAATATGTTTCGATAACGTCTTCAAATAAATGTGAGTACCGAGAATGTCAAAAATTGCGGCTCTTCAAACCCAAATGCAACTGAAAGGGCCGTCTGGTAAAGGTTTTCGAATTTCATCTCCGCAACCAGAAGCTACCGGCTACACCTATATTAAACCAATCACCAAAATCATCTATAATGAGACTGACGCTAAAAAGGAGTTGTAGATAACTAAATCAAGGACCCAACAACAGAAAAACATCCATTATAACAGATCCTGTTGTGACCTGTTCGGTGCAGCAACGCAACTTTCTGAATAATGATTTGTGTAATACATGTAGGCCTACCAGTAAAATCGATTGGAGTCATTCTTTATTTCCAATTTCAGTCCTTGTAATTTCATACCATTCACAGATCGGCCTGTAAAAAACCCTTAATCCCATGACACAAAATACTTTTCCGAACCGAGTCTGATAAACTGATAGAAAAGATATTCAAAGAGGCATCCCCTTCACAGATTTCCGATTCGTGCAGTGCGTTTTCGTTTTCAGACCCGGGGCCAGTCCACAACATAACCGTGGTCGACAGAACCGTTTCTTCCTTAAAAATACGATGGGATCGAAATGAGGAGGACCACGGGGTGTATGATTACAAGGTGAGATTATGGAAGACCCACTTCTGGGATCTCTACACACAAAATGATAAGAAAAGTAAAGTCGTCTCCGAATTTCGCAAATTTTTCGACCCCAACTGGGGTCTTCCTCAGGCACTTTCTAGAAAGTGCCTGAGGAAGACCCCAGTTGGGGTCGAAAAATTTGCGAAATTCGGAGACGACTTTACTTTTCTTATCATTTTGTGTGTCGTTTTTTGTGCTCTATGTTGGATATTTTTTCTACCAAAAAGGACAAAATCATCTTATCTCTTTCCAACTCGAGGCGTAAAACTTCTTCTTTTAATGATTAAGGGCGAGCCAACGTTGTGAATTTTTGGAGCATTGGAAATAAAACATGTCAAAATACCATAAAAGTACAAGTTGTATGACGAAAATGAA
>NMRB01006284.1:0-12665 GCA_002633025.1 Notospermus geniculatus
ATACCCCTCTGCAGAGACCCCTCTCAGGAAATATCCTGCAGACATCGCTCTTCGGGTCTTTAACAGAAACAGCGTAGAAACAGTCCCTCTTCGGATATATGTCTCTGCGGAGAACCATTTATGGCGGAAAATACCGCCAATCCCCCCCCAAATGAAACTTATTACAGCTCAGACCTCTTCCTAGGCACATCTTTTAAGTGGACAGGACATTACTCTTTCTGACCATACCCCCACCCCATTATATTCAACTTATGATTTAGTCATTTTTTCCCGAGTTGAGTTCAGGAATGGGACAGGTAAGTGGGATTTACTTGACAATTCCTCCGAGCCGGTGTACCAGGTTGCTTTGTTATGTTGTACCCCTCTTCCTGATGGACCCCATCTACAGATGTCCCTCCTAGACTGGCCTCTTGCCCTCGTAACGCTCTGGACCGCTACACTTATTAGAGGAGCGTCTCAAGGGCAGGGGACCAGTTTAATGCCACTCCATCTTGCAGAGTGCAACGACAACAGCCAGAGAGCCCTCGAAAGCAACTGCTACACTTTCGTCGGCAATGCAGACAAGGCATCAAGCTTAGAGCAAGCGAACGCAGTTTGCAATCAACTGAACGGGTCTAGCTTGGTCAGCGTGGAGTCCGCCAAAGTGCAGGATTTCCTCCAGGAGGAAGTGACGTCACGGGACGGTGGGGATTCAAAATGGTGGACTTGGACCAGCGGTGTTGGACGGTATGACCAATGGAGATGGACTGACGGTGAGACATCTATTCAGACGTTCTTGAGTCAATACCTGTCATTCGCCAAAATGCAACGAGTAAAATTTCGAAATGGACTGAAGAGAATTTCAAAGATGCTTCTGGAATTCTAACAGCCAGCCATAAATCCTGAATTTCTATTAAAGGACCACCACATTGCTACTTTTTCTCGACAGCCGGCGCCACTCTCCAACCTACGAACTAACTACGTTGTCGGCGAATTGACTCGATTTTCTACTTACATTTTGTAATGCATTTTTGTAGTTCGTTTTGCTGTCGCTAGGTGGCTCCCTCTACCTCGGCAGTCAAATAAGTATTAGAGATCCAATACCGTGCTCCTTTAATTGAGTTCATTTTTAACCTGTTCTACTTGTAGATGGTGGCCTCCTAGGATTGCAGGGTTGCTTTTCCTTTCGTAAAAATACTCGTCTAAACAAAATCTGCTACAGCGAGAACTCAACATCGGAAGTGACACCAGCTCGATGCCGGGAGGAATGTGCCGTGAAGAAATGTTTCTTCAAGATCAACAGTGCTGGAATATATCAGGTACACATCAAACTGGTCACAAAGTTTACATGTGTGGAGTCCGCATCTCTGCTTTCGAAAACAAAAGTTTTAAATAAACACTCATGTAGGACCGATTTTACAAAGGGTGTTTAAGACTTAGACGCGTATACCTTCACTAAATGCACGCACTTCCGCCATGCATTTGACGAAGTTACACGCGTCTTTGTGAAATCGGCCCGTAATATTTACTGAGCCGTAGAAGTAGAAGTTTCAAATCGTACTAAGAGGCACAGTAGGTATTCCTTCCTTATCCTGCGCTAAAGATATCCGTGTTAAGGGAGCCCTCTATTGACAACGTTGTTCACTACCACTTAATATCAACCTCATCCCATGTAGAGTAACTCTCGTTCCTAGGGTATCCACCTATACATTGTATTGTGATCATACATTTACATTATCCAACACTGGGGCGAAATGCAAAACTACGGTAAAGGAGAATGATGCAATTACCGCCGGTGGCGCCGGCTGTCGACAAAAAAAATGAGAATATCTCGATTCGTAATGTTCTTTGCCATTCTAGAATACGGACACAAAAGAGGCGAGGTGCATCTGTTTTGCGGACGATAATTATTGGAAGATATCCCTGCATTCAGCGGGATGCACTACCCCCTGTGAGGCAGACAACACCACTATTTGTGGAGGACCTAAACTTTATGATATTTACGCGATTGATGGTAGGTGAAAATCGCCAATAATGAGTTTCGCAATCATTTGTTGTACATCAGCCAATCATCTTACAGTATACTGAATGTCAGCCAATCATATTTGTTGAATATCAGCCAATCAGATTTGTTGAATATCAGCCAATCAGATTTTCGTTAATATCCTGTGATTTGTAGGTACGTTCACTGCGTGGAAAAATCGAGGTGACGTCAAGGGCTGGGTGTGTAAAAATGCATGTGCCAAGATGGACAGAGAGAGCGGGTACCTCTGGACGAAGGAAGACTGTACAGAAAAGAACGGATATATCTGTCAGAAAGGTAAAATGGCGGTCTGAGAAAATCTGCGCTATCCGAGAGGCGCCCAAAAGATTGGTCCGACTGGGGATCGAACCTGGAACCTCAGCGGTGATGGGCGCCAGTGGTTCCACTGTACCACTGAGATGTTTGAGGTCACTGTCACTGTCCTTTCATGGACTGGTACACGGAAAACATTTAACATCCACCGACATTAGGGAGGTTTAGAAATCAAACGATAAACGTAAACTTTACGACAACAGTGAGCTTTCGCAAGCGCCCGGTTAGGCATTCGAAAACGTTATCTATTGTTTGGGTATACACACACAATAGATAAACGTCGTCGTAGGGCCTAACCGGGCGCTTGCGAAAACTCACTATCGTTATTTTTCATACTGCAGATTAACCAGATTTTATATTGCATTTCGGTACCAAAATAACGTTGTCGTTAACGTTTACATTTATCGTTTGATTTCTAAACCTCCCTATTCTTTTTTAGGTGAAGGAAAGTTGTCCACAACATCCTGTCCAAATCATTTCATCCCGATTGGTAGAACATGTGTCCTCGTGGCCACCCAACAGATCACGTGGTTTCAAGCCAAAATGGCATGTGCACAACAGGGGGCGACACTTGTCTCAATACGAGGTGAAGGATTCCAGAACAGTCTCCAACAACTGCTAACCAGGGACGAAAAGTACAACATCTCGTTTTGGATTGGGGCGACAAGTTTTTCGTGGAAGTGGGGAAATGGTAGGCCTGTCTTTACACATCTTTCTGAAAGCCCTTTAAATACTGTCTGATTGGATAAAGTTGAATGTAGCCACTGCAACAATCCGTTCTACAAATAAACCTTGGTCAAAAGCTAATGTCGAAATGTTTAAAACTGTATTGCGCACTGATGGCAAAAATAAAATGATTTCAGGTCATCCAATGACCTACTTTGATTGGTTGGGAGGGCCAGATCCAAACCCTCATATGTCGGGGACTGAGTTGACCGTGGTCCTCACCCACGACTCGGTAGTAAATAGCTCAGACAACACAGGCTGGACCACTCAAAGCAAGGCACCGGGTTCGAATTACATACAAGTATGCGAGAAAGGTAGGTAAGGTGAACAGGTGGGTGTCAAATCATGGGCCTCTTCGAACTGCTGAGATCCACTGATGAGGATGCAAATTCAAAACGATCGCAAACTGCAAGAACTCGTATCCCTTGGACTCCGCCGCAACGTTGTATTATACGCGCGCCGGCCACTTCATCCAAGTAGTGATGATCGCGCTCCCCGTTGCTTAACTTCTAGCGCCGAGGCCAACGCACCAACCACGAGGCCATAAAGGAAATCCTCCATTACATGGCCAGTTAAGCCGTGCCATATAGTAGCAGCAAGGGGTTCAATGCAAACGTTACTACAAACACTTTCATCAAGCTTGTGTTGTTCTCTTGAGAATCGGTCCTAACGTCAAACAGGACGTGAAGTTCTCAGTTTTCCCCGACAGCAATGCCACCAAGGCCTACAGAACCAACCCAAAACACGCCAACGATGGCACAGTCAACAGGAAATCCGTCCAGTTCTGCCACAACAGGGGCAGGGACAGGGCCACTTACAACCACTGGTCACCAAAAACACCAAGCTTACCAGAGCGGTGAGGGTAGAGGACCTATTTCACCAGGTACGGACCCAAAATAAGAAATCTTTCCCGGTATAACTGATCTTATTTCATAAGAGAACCAGACATCGCATGAACTGGTGTCTAGGCCTAGGCCCTATCGCATTTTCTCGCCGAAAAGCTTGGTAATGCACAGGGCCGACCGCACAGATAAGCTGTGGTTACACTACATAAATCTCCGTGCTTTCCCCGGGGATTTTGCGGTTACACCTATAAATCGCCGAGTCTAAATAGACCCGTGTCTGAAATCCCCGTGCTTATTAGCCCCAGCGATATCGAAGGGGCAACGTCAGGGCTATTTTAAGCACGGAGATTCTATGTAGTGTAACCGCAAAATCCCCGTGTCTATTTCTAGTTCCACGCACCCCGACAGACGGCGATGCAAATTGATGAGTGAAGCGCATGCGTATAGGCTATTTCACGCCTCCAGCAGCCACTTAATTATGCAGAGTTGCCTACATGCATTGCCCCTATCGCCGGNCGTACATCCTACGTACATCCATGACATCCATTTTGAATTTGACAGAACAAACCCACGTGCTATTGTTTACCAACCACATGTCACTCAAAATCGGAACATTCTGATTGGTTGCTGGCCGGTTTACGCCGCCATGTAGTGCCCTTGCACGGAAAAATAGTGCGCCATTTAGAACGCGATAAATTGCAAAATATATTGGTTCTGATCAAAATTCTTTTCTAAATAGACATGTTTTAAGTTATCAAGTTAATTTGACGAAAATTAAAGTGATTTTAAACGTTATAAATATGACCTGCGCTAAAGCGCAGGGTGATGAGGGTGCTTGGTGGCAAAGGTGTAAGCCTGGCGTCACCGTGCGGAGGAAATTGGCTCGCCGTGTCAACGCCGTGTTTTTTCTGGTTCGGAAAAACCCCGTGTCTCAAAAACCCCGGGGATTTTGGATAGGTGTAACCACGGCTATTGTCCGACATTGGTTTCGCTGCCTATCGGCGGTTTAGTTAATGGGAAAACGCATTATAACCAACTGCCGATAGGCGCCGGTAGCACTATCGGATTTTCTGTGCGGTCGGCCCTGGACTCTACATGTATTCTGGGCCTAATACATCAAAGTCAGTCTTCTTTTTTCTTTTTCCAGCAGCTATCAGTGCCATTGTTGTTATTGCTGCACTCATCATAATTGTTACTGTGATAGGCGTCATTGTTGTCCGGAGGAGAAAGTAAGTAGGTTGGTTGTATTGTATTGTATTTCATTTTTCCGTCAGGGCTAAAGCCTAGGTCACAAATCCACCAGGCCCCGTACGATTTTCCCACCCAGCGGCTTGCCGTGGATTTTAGAGACTGAAACACGGATCTAAGATGAATTATGCCGAAATCGCCTCAATGGATAAGCGGAAATTAGACTGGATCAAACTGGGCACCGTAGAAATTGGCCAAAATGTCTGTTTTTACTCGCCGTACGGGCCCCGGAGTGGATATGTGACTGGGGCTTAAAGCCATAGCATTTTTGGCCCTGGTGGGTACGGAAGAGGCCATCCGAAGCGACTCATATTCCTCACGTGGATGGGGTATTTTACTTGCCCTTGCAAAGAAACAAGGTACAAGGCACCACGGCTTACTCTCCCATGCGACGGACTGAACAGCCAGGAATGAAATCCCATACGACCCGGGCTGGATTCGAACCCGGGACCTGCCGCTTGCTGAGCGGACGTGATAACCATCCCGGGCCCATGTTCCCGAAGCCGTCGTTAGGTTAACGATGTCGTTACGCTATGCATTTTCCCAGTTTTAACGACATCGTTAACCTAACGATGGCTTCGGGAACATGGCTCCTGATCTCGTAAGATCGGTAGCGCCTGTCGTTTCCCACGTCATGCCGAAACTTCCGCCGTAGTTTTGAAAACTAGCCTCATGATTGGCACGAGTAGGACGGGGACCAGGTCGGCCGGCAACCTGAGTGACCGTACGATAGTTTATCTACACGCTTGCCAACTTTCAGGGATGCTTCGAATTTGGCGACCAAGCCGACGACCTCGATGACAATGGACCAACGGAAGGGTGATCCAAGTAATAAGACAGCCGCGGCGAATATCTATGAAATTCCAACGTCTATTTTGAGGAACCAGAGCGTGAAAGACGATGACGCTATCATGAGGAGGCAAAAAATGCAAGACAAGGTAATGGAACCAGGCTCACGGGCACTAGTTGCTGGCCCCATTTCCTGCCCAGCGTGTGTTAAATCTGAGCAACGAACAAGAGCAACGCTGAGCGTGGCAAATCTCTGCGCGTGTTTGTTGAAACATACACGTACATACCAAAGATCAGTTTGATCGGACGACTGGTTCTCCCACACTGAAATTGACGGAAACCGAAAAGAAAAACTGACCTACTAGATCGCTTTTTTTCAGGAGGACTCTCCGACCCTGAAGAGGTCCAGCTTCGAAAACCCTTGCTACAGAAGTTACGATGACGGTCTGGATGCTACTGACGACATGTACGAACTAGAGATGCCGGATAGGCTCGAATTGAACTTGGCTGGGGACCTTGCCATTTATGATAATAACCAAAATGGCAACGCTTACGATAATAACGAACGATTTTAGAAGATAACGAAAATGGTGACGCTTACGATAATAACGAACGATAACGAGAATGGCGTCGCTTACGATAATAACAAACGATAACGAGAATGGCGTCCCTTACGATAATAACAAACATGGCGTCGCTTATGATAATAACGAACGATTTTAGAGACAGATTGAAATTTGGCCTACATTTCTGTGGCGGGAGAAACCTCTCGCGTGGAGCAGCACCTTGGGATATTACCGTAGCTCCCAGAGAACACCACATGTACAGTCATTGACATTAGTTTATCTACGCCTACTACCTTGAATATTTCAAATACTACTGGGCCAATTTTAACACGGTTTGTACCACATGAAAGTATATAACCTTGGTCATATTTCTGCATCAAAATTTTGGAAATTTGGAAATAACATAATTATGTAATAGCTCATTAGAAAACCCCCTAAAAATCAACATTTTTATTACGGATTTTTTTTTGACTTTTGTTGCAGTGTTGATAGAATGGAACTTTCTAAGGATTTTGGGCTTTGTTTCATCAAAATATCTCAAGTGGTTGCTGAGATATTTGAGATTATCAAAATTTTGATAGTTTGAGATTTTCGTGTTTTTCAGGAAATTTTGATGTCATTAGTTAAAGCTAACCTCACAATATGGGCTTACAAAATTTTGGAACTTTTTGCTTTAACTGGGCCGAGATATTCATATTTTCAGAATATCAAAATGTTGATATGCTAAACTCTTTAACTTAAGACAGCTGTAACTTCCAACCAGTTTACGCTGAAAGTTCCAAAACTTCATTCTCCTACGTTTCTGGGTGAGCTCTGTCTACTAATATCAAAATTTTTTGAAAAAATGGAAATTCTCAAAATATCGAAATTTTGATAATCTCAAATATCTCAGCAACCACTCGATATATTTTGACGGAACAGAGCTCAAAATCCTTAGAAACTTCCACTCTATCAACCCTGTAACAAAAGTCACAAAAAAATTGCATAATAAAAATGTTGATTTTTAGGGTTTTTTCTAATGAGGAATTACATAATTATGATATTTCCAAATTTCCAAAAGTTTGATGCAGAAATATGACCAAGGTTATATACTTTCATGTGGTACAAACCGTGTTAAAATTGGCCCAGTAGTATTTGAAATATTCAAGGTAGTAGGTGTAGATAAACTAATGTCAATGACTGTACATGTACATTGTATTATACAGGAACAGACAGCTGACTTCTTTATTCCGTATTATTCATAATGATCTAATTTGCATTCAGAGCAATAAACATGCCGTGAGAACGGCTGCCTGCTGAACCCATTTATTTGGTAATCCAGTAGAGAGATTGCCACACTGTAGACTGGAAGAAGAAGAGATGTTGAAGCCACTGAAAAGCCGAATTTTACGGTATTTTCAAAGTGTTAGGAGAGTGCAGGTGGGGGCCTCATAGATTCCTGAAGGTCCCCAAAATGCTTGCTTGATAAAGAATCAAGTCCTGGTTTTCAGGACACATTGAAAAAATGCCGGCAGAGCTCTAAAGAGCTGTCTGCACCAACATTTCCAAACATTTCTAAAAACATTGAAAGAGTTGCAACAAATTTGCCTTGTTTTGGGATTGTTGCACAGTGTGGACAGACTTGCAACAGTTCAAAACATGTTTAATATTTTAGAAATGTTGCAGAAGAAACGTCATGTGCCTTCTTCTGCAACATTTCTAAAACATTTTCAAAACATGTTTTGAATTCACACTGTGCAACAATCTCAAAACAAGGGTGTTGCAGATTTGTTGCAACTCAATGTTTTTAGAAATGTTTTGGAAATGTTGATGGTGTTGACAGGCCTTAAAGCGAATCGACAGCGGATTTTGTTTAACATTTGGCTGGTGTTTGTAAACACAAAATTCAGCCAATCAAAATGCACGAATATTTCTTTGTTGACATTCTGGAGAAGTTTGTTTACATTTTTTCCTGAAAATTCGTCCCCTTTCAAATTCTATTTCTAAATCAAATTTTTTCACTGTCGATTCGCTTTAATGTATTCAGAAGCACAGTACATTTTACACGACACTAACGTCGGCGGACGTAAGCATTTTCTGAATTCAATACATTGTGGCTTTTCGTGTATCGGGTGGGTCGTCCATTATCACGTGTTCGGCCTAAAACTGCTAATGACATCGCTGATTGGTCGACTCAATCAACAAAAGAGCAACCAGTGGTTTATCAACCAATCAATGCGTTTTTCGTGTAACTTTTCGGTTGATCACGTGATAACGGACGAGAGAGGCTACAGATTTTAGTATTCACCCCTACCGGCGAGACGAGGAACTAACCTAATTTGATAAGTAGGCCTAACAAATGTTGAGGTTGATCCAATAATGTGAACGCCGATCAATGGTTATGTCAAATGCCAATACTCATACACAGCAGAACCTTCGGGAATAACTGGAAGCCATCAAACTAGGTCTCACCACCGCGTGCGCCAAAATGTAAACGGGACATTGACGTACTTAATTCCTGAACATCTGCTCAGTCTTTCAGAAGCAGACGAGATAGATAACAGTGCTCATTCAATAAAACATATACTGAAATTGACTAGCGTATAGGAGCGTACATTTCATGTGCATCAAGGCACGGGACATCCTCTTGCNCAGCCCTCTTCCCCATCAAAACGGGGTGGGTTTCCCCAGGGCATTGTAACGCGCTATGCAGAGTGGAAATGCCCTGGGTTCCCAGGATGGGCACGGGATATCTAGATCGCTTTTAATGAATTTTGCCGTGATGGGAAAAAATTCTCGATACATTCAGGATAATTTCCTCCTGGATTCTGCAGCTGTAAGTATGACTGTCGTCAGAGACCTTTATAGTTTATCCTCCCCGTGGATGCGTAGGCCTATATCATGAATACATTGGTACTATCGTTTCCACATTAAAAGGTCAATCCGAGTGGTAACCACACTGTCAGGTTAGAGACACAAGCTGCAGGTAAGGCGTGGATCCGGAGGGGGGCACCCGACGCGCGCCCCCTTTCGGCCAACAAATCTGCAGAAAATTGACTGTGAAATTCTGAAATTTGGAGCAAATCATTAAAATCCACCGCAAATTTCAATGTTTCTAGCACAGTGCGCCCCCTCTTTTCCGAAATCGGCGTGGATCCGCCACTGGATGGATCATATGGATCATAGAAAGAATTGGCCCAATGACCATCCACACGCCGTCAACTTCCAGAAGGTGGCACTTCCCTTACTTGCTTATCTTGGTTGGATGCTCATTTCAGGAGGGCCATTGGTGCTTGGGCAGTCAATGGGCCAACCCTACCTGATCCAACTCTTTCTACAATCTGATGTATAGCAGGAGGAAACCAGAGTCCCGGAGGAAACCTGTGCTGTCAGTGGGAGTGTCCCCTCTCGCGGGTCTGACCGGGAATCGTACCCGGAACCTCCGAGAAGACAGGTGCCCATCTTTTCATTATATCAATCAGACTGCCCGTTAGGTATCGGTGAAATTGACGTGATGCCTAACGGGACACCTGGTAATGTTGTTGAATGATGGATACAGGAATCTGGATGTAACCTAGGTCAGCGCTTAAAAGTACGAACGTCATACGTGAATGGAGAGAGTTACATTAGCAGATTATATTGACGTGATATGAGCATTATTGGTGCTCTGGGTAAACAAATCAAAATAATAAAGCTCAAAATAGATGCATCATGCCGGTTAATGTCGCGGGTAGCCATTAACAAGCCAAGGACAAAAAATGACTAGGGGCCATCTCGAGTGCCTCGGCTGCAAAAAAGATTCGGTGTAACATCTGCCAGGGCTCGGTCGTCAGTTTCCCCCTTATTGTTTGGGTAACTCTGTAAAGCGGTCCATCCATGTATTAAATATTATTGCACACTCCAATATGGAGCCCAAAATGGGTGTCCTGTACTTTTGGCATGTCGGATGGAGGAAAGATTGGCAATAATATTGCCCATTTTGATCCTCATATTGAGCAATAATATTACACGTGTATGGGCCGCTTTAGGGTTCTCTGGCGAGCAATACAAGACAAGAAATGTTTTTGCCTGTTCACCCAGTGAAACCACTGCTTCGTTGACTTTTGAAATGTCCCCTCTGTATTACAAATTACACCATGAAAGAGATATTTCTGTGTAGGCCAGGGACACCATGGATTAACATGAATACTTCAAAAACCAGGACGTGGTGGCTTTTTGAGTTCCTGGAAATCCTCTATGAAGCAATAGACAAAGTGATTGACCGTGGCGTGAGAAATGGAGAACGATGGAAATACGTCATCAATTTATACGCACCAGGTGACTTATAATTCTGTCGACGCCGACTGGGTTATAAAAACGTCAGACAGAATGAACAAGAAAGTGGCGGCGATTTATGAAGGCAATTCACCCCGATGACCATCGAAATTGGAAGATGTCATTTTCAGCATTAGAAGATGATTTTTGAGGTGCCCCCATCTCATGATCTGAGTGAGATATTGAAAGCTATGTTGTATACGTCATCAATTTATACGCAACAGGTGACTGATAATTTGGTCGACGCCGGTTGGTTATAGACGCCAGACGGAACGAAAAAAATGTGGGCGATTCACCTGTGGCCATGACCTATGACCTGATGTGACCATGACCTATGACCTGATGTGACCATGACCTATGACCTGATGTGACCATGACCTCTGACCTGATGTATACTTTAGGTTGGAATTCAGAAAGGACCCAAAAATCAGTTTTGGGTAAAAAATTCGGATGCGTACCGTGTGAATCTGCACTCGTCCCGCGGTTGCGCAGTGGTAGAACGTAAGATCCATTACTCAGAGGCCGCGGGTTCGATACTCGGCTGACTCGCAACTTTGGGTTCTCAACTGGTCTGAAAGGATCAATGATACGCTGAATGAGCTGCTGCTTGAGTTCTCCAGAATGATTTCTGGAGAGACTGGGGTAATAATGTGAAGCGCTTTAGACTGTATGGCAGGAGAAAGCGCTATAAAGCCTACATTCTCATGAAAAAGCACTGAATCCTGCAGTGCAGAGGGACAACGGAACGTCAAATAAAATGTACACACACTGTGACATCTGCAAAACGCTTTAAAACACACAGCCCTAACACGCAGCTGTCCCTTCACTCGAGTAAGCAACAACAGCATGAAGTACTTGTTGTCGGTTTTCAGCTCTGTGATTTGAAACTGCACATTACAACTAAGTGGTTGTAGCTCGGGGAATGCGGCGTATGATCTTGGCACGATGTACGTGTACATGTACATGTACGCTCGGCCAATGGGAGCTGTCACTGAAATGACCAATAGGTGTCACTACAGCCCAATTCAATGCATATAGCGGACCCATTCATTCTTGATCGAGCACCAATCACGTGGATTTTCCTGTGTATTGGTCCGCTAGAACTTTGCTGCCATCTTTTGGCAATAAGCGCGGCTGACTGCTCCTATTCTAACAAGCACTACATGTAGGGACGTTTATTGGTCATCTTCTGAGAATCGCGTGAACCGAAGCAGTGGAGCGCTGGTAATACGGGGGTCGGAAGCTGTGACGGGAGTTTAGGTAAGGTGTCAATCAGTGAGATGTTTTTTAGAACTGGGAGAAGCAAGGCCTCTTTTGTCGCCCACTGATCAGTACACGATCTTTAGCTTAGTTTTCAGTCCAACAAACTTGTTGAGAACAAAAGTGCTGGCAGGAACTCCCTGACAAGACAATCATTATGAAAGGAGTAATAAATGAAAGTGGAAAATAAGAAGTGGGAAAGTTTGCAATTTTTCAATTTCTCAAATTGGGAGAAATTTTTTTCTCATTTTGAGAAATATCGCCCGAAAAATCAGATCAGTCAAAATGTCATGTCATTTTAAGAAAATTTCTCAAAATGGGAAAGAATTTTCTCCCAATTTGAGAAATTCAAAAATTGGCGCAAAATTCCAAAATTTCCCACTTCTTATTTTCCACTTTTATTTCTTACACACTTCATGCTGAAACCCCTTACACAAAAACAATAATGACATATATACTTCGTGACAGAACGAACACATCCCTATGTCACTCCCTGCATGTACAACAACATCAATGGTCCCATCGCACCCCAGTTCCAAAAAACGAAAGCGGATGCCGAGGAATTAATATGCAAAGGCGATATTGAAAACCAATTTGGTATAT
>NMRB01006288.1:0-12644 GCA_002633025.1 Notospermus geniculatus
TACATTTTAGCTCCACCCTCGCGGGTTTGGTGTCGCAACCAAGACCCTCCGCCTCGGGTTTAATTCCTTAAACCACCTGCTGGGCTGGCCAATCGCAGTTGAGGTTATGCATTTAATAAAATTAATAAGTTCATTTTTCCAAAATCACACCTATTTTTTCCTTCATTTCAATCAACATCTCTTGAATGGGCACATACCATATTTCACCACCACTTACAGGGGTATTCGAAAACCCTGGATACTGGAGACTGGAGAGTGGACAATGGAGAGCGTCATTGTTCTCCGTGGTCTTTAAATTGACTGTCAAGTCAATTTCACAGATCTAATTGCTTCTTCACGACGGAATGAGGCTTTTTGAACACATATATAGGCCTATACAGGGACATCACGTGATAAGTGAATAAAGATAATGGGCACCTGAAAGATTAATCCCTTTGAAAATGGTTTGGTAGTCACAAGGACGGAGTGATTGTAGAAACGTCAATAAATGGAAACGCGGGGTTGACCAAAAATTGGTTCTTGAAATATCATAAAAGCATTCAATTTGTAAGATTATAAAGAAAAAAATATTAATAACTGCACTCTACGATTTTTATCAATAAATTTAGAGTCGAAAAGGAGATTATCGAGAATACGATAAGTTTTCGATGATTCCAAAATACAGTGGAAAAAGAGGTTATCATTCCATGAATTTTCATCCCACGCTGCCCATGATTATTTTCATTCAACATGATGTGCACACTCCCCGTTATCGATGTCTTTCGTACGCTCTCTACGCAGACGGCGCAAGTTACAGGCTGCTTCACAATGTGTCGTACATCTTCAGAAAGCAGAGATCAGCCAGTTTTTTCACCACCATTACTGTGAAATACACTGTGATGTGGGAGGTGCAGAAGATGGGGTGGAGGAAATGGCGACTGAAACCAGTTTTGTCCCTGTACGACTTCAGGACAGGAAATTACGTAGGCCATGTATTGATAAACAAAAGCGACAGGTGTTTGAAATGGCTGAGCCGTGGTCCCGGATATGTCATCACCATGTGGCAGATACACCAGGACATGGAAATTGTTGTTTCGATCTGCCCAGTGGTTGACCACAAGATTATTGTCACAATATACAATTGTCACGCACGGCACATAGAACATGAAAAATGGTTCACCGTCTATCAGTGAATGTTTCTCACAGGATTAGGCTTTTGGGGGCCAAACATGCGGCAATAAACTTTCACAGATTGCATGTCATTATTATACTTCGGATGCGTGCATTCCTCAAACCGTTCTGGTTTCGTTTGGATTTGTTTCATCAATCAAAAACCGGTTTGTCCTTTAGGAAAAACGATACTATTATATCACTTCCCGGTAAAGCTTCACTACTAGCTGGAAACACAACAGCAGGAATAGTGATGTATACGTTTAGGAACTTACGATTAAAACATCTACTTACTACTATTGATGTAGGATGTTTTAGAGGAGGAGCGATAGTTTCAAATGATATTCCATTAAAATTTACATTTTTCATGATGAGAGTTGTTGTTTCAATATCAAATCAAATGTCATTTCTTAACGTAGCAGTTGATGGGGAAAAGACTCTGACGGTGATACCTTGGTTTCGCGATAGCACTAACAGGCGCCTTATTTACAAAACTGTTTATACTCTCTGCCCGGAAATATAAGACCAGAGTGCTCCACCCCAACCAGTCAATTCATTATTTATCATATCATGTGATTACCCCCAGACAGCAGAGGTACGTTGGCCGAACGTCGGCAAAGGTTGACAGAGGTTAGCAAACGTCGGACGTTGATAACTGGTCATTTGCCGACGTTGGTCTGACGTTGGGAGTAGGTCGTTCACGACGATTTTGGGCATGAGTCGGCCACAGGTTGTTCGTCCACGTTGGCCTGATGTTGGTGTTTGGAGGGCGCTCGGGTGCTCTATAATGTTAAAGATAATATATCACGACTTTATTGTTTACATTTAATGTTTGTAAACATGGATGTTTACATCATGTTATTTGGACATTTTGGGACATGCCAACCCACCAAATTGAATCGTTCTGGTGTCAAAAGAATTTTTAGAGGGGCACACCACCAACAAATTACCCATAAGACAATAAAACACTGGACATAAACAAACAAAATGTAAATAAACAATGATTTTCGTGGCCCGCGAAAATACCCGTGATATATTATCTTTAATCAAAGGTTGGCGAATGGTTGGGTTAATGTCAGAACTTACCTAAGAACAACGTTGACCCAACGCTATTTGCAGGTGCAAAATGATGTTGGCACAACGTAGGATGGCAACGTTTGGCCAAGGTACACATACGTTGTCCACCGACGTCTTTCAACGTTGGGCCAACGTCGCTCTGCTGTCAGGGACCCCCTTATTTCTGTATGGCCGTACTCGTAACAAGACCTAATGATGGACTATTGAAGTCCATAACTTGCTATTGAAAAAGCCCAGTTGTCTATTGATGATTTGTGAAATAAACAAGTTTTTCCTGCCGTAGGCCCCTATTCTGCTTTGAGTCCACGCACGTGGGAAAGGCCGAGGTTTGGCTATGGACTGGACATATTGCGCAATAGAGTGTCATCATGAGCCATTTGGTGGAAAATGATTGATCTCGACCATTTTGAAATGAGTTCTAGTCGAAGGCCAATCAAAATTCCTCTTAAAGTGGCTGTCTCGCCTTAAAGACGTCGGGCCGTATTCAAAAAGGGTGATCATCGCGCGATTAAGATTTGGACGCGTGTAACTCACTAAATGCACACACTTCCACTATGCATTTGACGAAGTTACACGTGTCTAAGTCTTAACCCTTCGGGGCCGGGATGAAGTTGAAAAATGCACATTTCGTAACATGAATTTCTGATGTCTCCACAAAAAATGCGCCTAGCTCCCACAATTTTCAACCAAAACTGGTGACAAGGCACTCATTCTGGAGGCAACTAAATGGGCCACGACCTCATGCAGGTCTGCTTGTTCTAAAATGTCTGTGAGAGAAACAGATCAGAGCCGAAGGTGCAAGTTGTGAGGAAGGGGGTCGCATTCTGCCTACGTTTTCGTCAGGTTGTCAATCTTTAAACGTCCATATCTCGATAACCGTTGCTCCTACGCTTCTGAAAATTGGTCAGAATGAAGCTACTTTTTTCTACTCTTTCTTTTGGCGCTAGTCGCGTCGTCGTAGCTGCTTTCGTTCCGGAGATATGGCCATTTTGTCACAACGAGTCAGATTTGCACTTTGNTACAAACCTGTACATCGTGTACATCTGTGTGCAGCGCTAGCAGCAAGCTGCAGGAGTCGAAATGAGGTCGCAGGGCGATTTTTTCAACGGATTATCCGCAGGAAATGTACCTAATGGTACAAAACCTCGTTGGGATAGGTCACTGAGTATCCACCTGGCCGACATTCGCTGCACTACCTCGCTGAATGCTCGAAGCGAGAAATGTTGGACGCACGCCATTACACTGAAGCGGGTCTTGGTTGTGTAACCCAGACCCGCTGCATTCAGAATGAGGCTAATGCATTATCCATTTGAAACATACGCACGAGATACCAAGGTATTTTAGAATGGAAGATTGAAGGTTGTACTTCATTGCATTGTGATTGATGTTGAGTTGAAAAACTCTAGTGTCTTCGATGTAAAACCGTCTCCAAATATTCCACCCAGCCATGATTGACAGATAGCTATTCAACAGAAGTGGCCAATAAATGAGCTGCACCATGTGTGCAAGGTCTAGGACTACCCACTCTTTATGATCTTTTTGAGGGTTTTGTGTCCTGGGCAATGATCACCAAGTCGAGACAACTTCAGTTCGTCATGGGTTGAGGACTCATGGGTTGAGGACTAATGATGTAATGTGTATCATTATTAGGCATTAATTTTAACATCAGTCAAGTGGTCCACTTAACTTACTGATGTACAGTCCTTCAAATAAGTAAATGGACACAGGAAAATGGAATTTTCTCAAAATGGCTGGCGATAAATCGATGCGGTTGGCGGCATTTGATAGGGCATTTAGTTGTGCATCATGATATCTACCACTTGGAATAATTTGCCATTTTATCTAATAGTGACTATTGTTGATTTAGAAAAGGTACGTAATCTTGGGTGAACTTAAAGCTGAAACTAATAGATATAAACCCCAAGCGGCAGAGGAAATTACGAACAGCCACAAGGCACTTGGTGCTGGGCAAGATTAATGTTTACCAAGGTCGACAATAACCGTTTCAGCCCTACAACACGTCACAAGTGACATGATTGAGTGACACCGACAGTATACAGACTAGTTGCCTATTGTAGCAGATCATTGCCATGAACCAGGCACATGCTGCCACCTTTTGTTATTAAGTGGAACCAGGATAGTGCATTCCACGGCTAAGGTGGAATTGGTGTCTTTATGTCAATATACTCATTGTATGTTGTGGTTGTCGGTACTCCTGGGACAGGGGACCAGTCTAGATGTCGTCAGATGTGAATGTCGAAATATTGTAAGCTGTCTCGTATGATAATGAATAAACTCGATCAAAGTTGTTTTGTTACCCAAATGACTTGTTATATCAATACGGAGGCGGCTACACTGGCGCCCAACGTGGTTGTGGCAATGGAACATGAACTGTGAAAACTATGAAACTTGATTTTGTGTCGTCGATCTTAGCCGCCACATGGTTTCCAAAATGGCGGATGCAGAGACTCTGTACATCATGCATGTGCATGTAGATCCGGGCCTGCGCATGCGGTCGTGGTCACGTGACCGGGGTGGAACTGATTCTGTGCTGCATCTGTGTTCGTCATGTACATTGGCGGTGTGTAGGCTACTCACCAACTTTCACTTGTATTGCAGATATGACTACTGTGTTTGCTGCCATGCGACATGATGGTGGTGTGGCTGCTCTGTGACTTTCTGTATGCTGTGACACTGATCTTAACGGTAAATTGCTTTTGTCGTCATGTTTTCTCTACGTAATACGGATTCGGCTGGGTGTCGCTTGACCTTGTGGATCGGCTGTTTAGTCGTGTTGTCAGTTTGTAGTGCTGCAGTGTATGTCGACATGTCTTCACTGGAGGAGCTTCGTGAGTATCTGTCGCGATTTACGGCATCGTATATTGAAGAACTCTGTTTGGAGAATGCGGTGAATGTTGGTGTTTGTAAGCAGAAGAAGGAGCGTATAGAGGCGTTGCTGCATTTGCCACGTATCGTTGATCAACATGGGAACGTGGTGGGCCCTTCGTTGGGTTCAGGGACACTGGATGTCTTGCAGTTTTTCGAGAAGCTTCAGTTGGATCATCGGCGGGAGGCTGCAGAGATGTTGAATACGTTTCAGACTGCAATTGCGACTGCTGTCGGTGGCAGAACTACCTCTGATCCTGTGCGGGAGGAGGTCCCTCGTATCCGTGGTTTCTCAAAGTTGGGAAAGGACGATGACGTTTTGTGTTTTTTGGAATCATTCGAGCGACTCGCTGCGGGAAATTCAATCAGGAGGGAGAAATATACGTTAGTACTTGAGGAATACTTGTCGGGAAAAGCGCAGCTGGCATTCTCGAATTTGTCACCGGAGGACCGGAAGAGTTACGATAAGGTGAAACGGGCTATTCTGGATAGATACCGTCTCACGCCGGAAGCATATCGCATAAAATTTCGCACGACTGTGAAGGCTGCGGAGGACTCGTTTACGGATTTCGGGTATAAGTTGTATACGTATTTGAAAAGATGGTTGATGCCATCTGATGCTTATCTGAAAATGGCGGAGACAAGAAGCATGTTCGATAAACTTCTAGCGGATCAGTTTCTATCGACAGTAAGGGATGAGTCTCTTCGTTTACGGTTGTTGGACCCATCGAATGAGAAGTTGACTTTTGTTCGACTGACACAGTTGGCGGATGAGATTGTTAGTAACAGGAAGGCGGTGAAAGCGGCGTCAGCGTCTGCTGGGAAGTCTGAGTCAAAGGATGGATGGAGAAAACCTGAATCAGGACCCAAGCAGGGTGGGAAGCCGTTTCAACATGGCGAGAAGCACACCCCACCTGGTGGGAAGCCTGATGCCAAGTCGGATGGTGGTACGTCGAAGTTTACTGGTGATCAAGGGTCGAGGAAATCGTCCATTGTGTCTTATAACTGTAGGCAAGTGGGACATAAGGCTGCTAAGTGTCCGAATGGTACAAAATCTAGTGGGACTGGTAGTGCGCAGTCGGTTTCGATTGAGGGTCGGTGCCCTGTGGCGGATGGACTGTTGGTGGAGGCTGAGATTGGTGATAGGAAACTGTTAGCGTTGCCGGATACTGGCGCCAGCTTTTCTATGATAAGTTGGGCTGCGTGTAATGAGTTAGGACTGGAACCTGATGTTAGTGATAGACAATCGTTTATTATGGCAGATAAAACGGCTAGGGCCTCATGTGGTTCTGTGATTGTGCCCGACATTAGTGTTTGTGGTGTGCCTCGATCATGTCGTTTCCAAGTTGTGGACTCTCTGTCAAACGCGTTGATTCTTGGCCTTGATGCTATAAAGGACTGGGGTTTGCTTTTTGACTTCCGTCACGGTGCGTATTGGGTGGCTGGAAGTGAGCCTGTTATCAAGTGGCCCCTAGTTCCGGGCCCTGAGCCTGATGTTTCACGGGACCATGGTGTGAAGCCCCAAGCTGCACGTGGTACTGTTGAACTGTCTGCTGTGTCGTCATGTGAAACTGGTGGGAAGCCCCAAACTTCCCATGCTGTTTACTCTCCGGATGTTGCACTGGACCACGGTGTGAAGCCCCAAGCTGCACATGGTACTGCTGAACATTCTGTTGTTTCATCATCTGAAACTGGTGGGAAGCCCAAAACTTCCCATAATACTGCTGAATCTCCTGCTGTTTCACGTGACCTAGGTGTGAAGCCCCAAGCCTCACATGGTACTGCTGGGAACCGGGGAGTGTCGGATGGAACAGGTGCGAAGCCCAAAGCTTCAGGTGCTACTGTTCAACCTCATGATGGCTCACTGGAGACAGGTGGGAAGCCCAACACTTCCCAGGACACTGTTGTGGATTCGGATAAGGTGCACTGGAAATCGATGTTTGATCCAAAATCGCATCAGCGGATTCGGGTTAGTGGTGACTTGGTAACTGTGGAGGACTTGGAAAAGTTAGGGAAGTTGTTGGAGGAGTATGGAACTTCGGTTTTGTCAGACACGATAGGTACTACGGATATGGCTGTGCATCACATCGATACAGGCGAGGCAAAGCCTGTTAAGTCACCCACTTATCGTTTGCCACCTGCAAAGAAGGCTGCTTTACGGGAACAGCTGGATGAACTTTTGGCCGCGGACAAGATTAGGCCGTCTAATTTACCGTGGTCATCACCGGTTGTGATGGTGCCTAAGAAAGGAAATGGTACTGAACCGCAGAAATACCGCTTGTGTTGTGATTACCGTCGGCTGAACTCTGTTACTACGCCGGATGCTTACCCTATGCGTTCTATTGACTCTATTTTACAGTCTCTACATGGGGCTCGTGAGTTTTCTACCATAGATTTGCGGAGTGGATACCACCAGGTGAAACTTGCGGAACCAGACCGGTGTAAAACTGCGTTTTCGTGTGAGTTCGGGTTGTTTGAGTGGAATGTGTGTCCGATGGGCGTGATTAATGGGCCCGCCACATTCCAACGACTTATGGAAGCTGTGTTGGTAGAATTGGACGGTGTCATATGTTTCGTATATTTTGATGATATAGTGGTATTTTCTGATACACCTGACCACCATCTGCGGGACTTACGTTCAGTACTGGATAGGCTGAGATCGGCTGGACTGACTGCGAATGTGAAAAAGTGTCATTTTATGCAGGTGTTTGGGACATATCTTGTCAGCAGATGGTTTGCATGCGGATCCAGAGAAAGTGGACGCGATTTTGCAGTATCCGCAACCTCGGAACAGGAAGGAGTTGGATCGATTTCTAGGACTTGTCGGATGGTACGGTAAATTCATTCAGAATCTAGCTGAGAAGGCTGAGCCATTGAATCAGTTACGGAAGAAAGCTCAGACTTGGGATTGGACAGATTCATGTCAGAATGCATTCGATAGTATTAAGTCAGTACTGGCAGGTGATTCAGTTGTGTTGGCGTTTCCAAATTTGGATGATAAGTTCTCAGTGCACACGGATGCGAGTGAATTTGGAATCGGAGCGGTGTTATTCCAAGGGAACAATACCATAGCGTATGCAAGTAGAGTTTTGTCTGATCAGGAACGGAATTATACGACTACTGAGCGGGAGTGCTTAGCCGTCATATGGGCGTTAGAGAAGTGGAGACATTTTCTGGAGGGTAGTGAAACTGAGGTCGTGACAGACCATCAGGCCTTAACTTGGTTGTTTAGGAAGGCCAAGCTGTCTGGCCGCTTGGCACGCTGGATTCTCCGGTTGCAGGATTTCAGGATCAATGTCGTCTACCGCCCAGGAAGATTGCATGTTGTGCCGGACGCGTTGACCAGGGCTCCGATTGGATTGGTTGCTACAGTGACGGATATTGCGAAGTGTGAGAAGCAGAGCTGCCCAGGGATTACATCACGAGTATTTTGGATACAATGTGATCAGTGTGATCGTTGGTATCATCAGAAGTGTGTAGGACTGACACGGAAAACAGCGGAGGAGTTGCCTGAATATTATTGTGACACTTGTACTACTCAGCGTATAGCTAGTTCCAATGTTGTTGATTCGCGGAGACAGGAGTTGCCATCTCTGAAACGGTTGAGGGAGGAACAATTGAGAGATGCTGTGCTTGGTGAGATACTACAGTTTATTCAAACTGGTGAGAAGCCTGAGGATGTGCATAAAGCATCGAAGGTTGAGCGAGCTGCGCAGTGTTTCCAGGTTCGGAATGGTGTTTTAGTTCGTGACTCAGATATTGTGGTGCCAGATGCTATTAACGTAACTATTCCACAATTGAAAAAGAGGGTCTTGCAATTGTTTGGGCTATCTCTAAGCTGGCGGTGTTTCTCTACGGCATCGAATTTGTTCTATTAACCGATCATAAGCCACTTACGTTTCTAAAAGAAACCCGTATGAAAAATGCTAGGGTAATGCGTTGGTCCTTGTTTTTACAAGACTGGTCATTCACGGTGAAATCTATTAAAGGTGTTGATAATATGTTGGCCGATTATCTCAGTAGGGCTTAGAATCTATGAAACACAATGGCTAGTGAGACACGAGGCATCTGTATAATCACTCCCGTGTAGAATGTTACGAGTCCATGTTGTGGAGTTTGTGTCTTTTAGTCTGAGACAACGATGTAGGTTTAGGAAGTGTAAAGACTATTGAAATTGTATATAGATCCGAAGTTAACGGGACCCAAGTCCTATACATGAATCGTGTGAATTTTTTTTTGTGCTGCTTGGAAGTACTTGATGCTGTGTAATTTTCAAATGGGGGGTAATGTCACAAATAAGCTGACGTGTCCAAGTGTTGAGTCAAATAGCGAACCACCCGCATCACCTACTACTTGTCAGTTTCATGTTTCTGTCCAAATGGTGTTCTGTCACGTCTTGACAATAGGGTCACCCAGTGAAATCCTGTTGTATCTGAAGTTGTATAGACTTTGTTGGTAAAAATAGAACTAGAATAAACCAAGTGGAATACCATTAGATAATAGTTCAGGTGCATAACCAGGGCATGACTTCTTTTATTGAAGGGCATAGGTCTTTATAATGGCTGATGATGTAATAGTTTAGAATATAAGGGTCTGAACCTGAAAGTGTAAGGAAGAACTCAGAAAGCAACCTTACCAGACCTGTGGGTACGTCCGCCAATGGGCCTGTACCCGGTACGTGCTGTACAAGCAGATAGACCACGTAAGTGTGTTCCCAAATTGTCGGAATTTCGGTTTTCTAGAGGGGTAATTTCTCTAAGACTTTGTTTTGTTTTGTTTTTTTTCAGCCCTTTCTGTGCATATGAAACTTGGGAGATGTTTCTGCCCTCCAATCGCCGAAGTCTCTAACTGGTGTGACCTAGAACTGTTCAGCGGCCTGGAAACTGTGGTGTCGCGGCAACGTGTGCGCACTGATGACCAAAAAGACAGCCATTGTCATTGTAAATCATTGTAAATTGGGTGTTTCTAATATAATTATATTAGTTGTGATATCTCTTTGTTCTTCTTTCGTGTTTCCCCTTGACGTCGTCACACTGTGGACCATTTCTCAAAATGGGTGGAGCTTGAACTGTTGCGCAAGGCGACGGGACGTTCGGTTTCTGCTGTGATGAAGAGACTGTATACGCGTTACGGACCCCCTGAGAAATTACTTTCTGACAACGGGTCGCAGTTTATTAGTAAGGTTCTCAAGTCAGTGAACAAGGACTGGGGTGTTGAGCATATTAAAATAACCCCATATCATGCTCAAGCTAATTGGGTAGAGCGCGTGAATAGAAATTTGAAGGCTATGTTAAAAGCCCATGCTGCAGGTGATCATCAGACATGGGATGCTCATGTGAATGACTTTCAGTATGCGTTGAACTCTGCTCATCATGAGACCATTGATACTACGCCAGCGGAGGTGATGTTCGGGAGGAAGTTGAACTCGAAATTGTCAAATAAGTGGCATTCGGATAGCAAGGACTGTCTGTCTTGGAAGGTAGTAAAGGCGGCTTCTGGGAAAGCGGCTGCCAGATCGAAACTGGACTATGATAAACGTCGTAGACCGGGGGATGAGTTTTCTGTTGGAAAGCGTGTGTGGGTGAAAACGCACCCGCAGTCGGATGCATCGAAACATTTCTCGGCAAAACTTGCTCCGAGGTGGGAAGGACCGTATTTGATTGTTCAGCAGACATCTCCTGTAAATTTTGTAGTTGCTACCAAGAGAGGGAAGTTGCAAACTATGCACATGGATCGTTTGAAGTTAAGCTCTAACAGTGATTCTTCATAGATCAGTGTTGTGTCTGGGTTGAGATACCAGAGAGTTAATGATAGGATGTGTGAAGTGCTATTTTTTATTATTACTCTCATACATAGTAATTGTTTTTTTTGAGTCGTGACGCATATGATGTTTATAGTGTCGACCCGTGTATTGTTTACCTTGTTTTCATCTGTGTGTGAAAGAGTTAACGTTGTTGGATACAGTGTATTGGTCTTTTGTGAGGACAGTGACATGATTTACTTGTAACTGGCATCAGGGTGTGTTTTCTTCAGTGCTGGGTAGAAGGCATTTCATGTGTGGAGTATTTCTTGTGTATTGTCTATTCTCATACCTACATGTAGAGCTAGTTGAGAAAACCAGTAATTTTGTACTTGAGCCTTACAATAGATTTGCGTAAACGCAAAGTTGCGAAGGCTTCATAAATATGGCCCCAGGGGATGAGTTTTCTGTTGGAAAGCGTGTGTGGGTGAACACGCACCCGCAGTCGGATGCATCGAAACATTTCTCGGCAAAACTTGCTCCGAGGTGGGAAGGACCGTATTTGATTGTTCAGCAGACATCTCCTGTAAATTTTGTAGTTGCTACCAAGAGAGGGAAGTTGCAAACTATGCACATGGATCGTTTTGAAGTTAAGCTCTAACAGTGATTCTTCATAGATCAGTGTTGTGTCTGGGTTGAGATACCAGAGGGTTAATGATAGGATGTGTGAAGTTGCTATTTTTTATTATTACTCTCATACATAGTAATTGTTTTTTTGTTGAGTCGTGACGCATATGATGTTTATAGTGTTGACCCGTGTATTGTTTACCTTGTTTTCATCTGTGTGTGAAAGAGTTAACGTTGTTGGATACAGTGTATTGGTCTTTTGTGAGGACAGTGACATGATTTACTTGTAACTGGTATCAGTGTGTGTTTTCTTCAGTGCTGGGTAAAAGGCATTTCATGTGTGGAGTATTTCTTGTGTATTGTCTATTCTCATACCTACATGTAGAGCTAGTTGAGAAAACCAGTAATTTTGTACTTGGACTGTAAAAACCCTAGTTGTCTCAAGGGAGGGGGAATGTAGCAGATCATTGCCATGAACCAGGCACATGCTGCCACCTTTTGTTATTAAGTGGAACCAGGATAGTGCATTCCACGGCCAAGGTGGAATTGGTGTCTTTATGTTAATATACTCATTGTATGTTGTGGTTGTCGGTACTCCTGGGACAGGGGACCAGTCTAGATGTCGTCAGATGTGAATGTCGAAATATTGTAAGCTGTCTCGTATGATAATGAATAAACCCGATCAAAGTTGTTTTGTTACCCAAATGACTTGTTATATCAATACGGAGGCGGCTACACTATCACACATACACACCATGCACATTCAAAATTTATTGACATGACCATGAAGACGTCATGACGCAAATGCACTCTACACATCATAGACATAGGCCTACCTGGGCCAACCTGTAGTAGCCCTAACATCATCATGTAAATGCTACGGTACGCACGTGGGCTTGCAGAGTCTGACCTGATGCTGTGATCAGCTCAGTGATGCCAAGATGGTACCGGTAGGCCAACCGAAACATATAAAATCCACCAGACAAACCCGAGTCCGATGGCGAATTTACGAAACCAACTCGGTATAATATAATGGAAGCTAGGTGGTTTCCATCCCTCTAACTACGACACACAATTCAGACGCACTCATGCTTATTTCGTACACTAGTCGCGATGTTTGCTAGTATAGGCCTACTCACCTCACACAGGCACTAGCCCTAGCGGT